>BMAO01013186.1:0-301755 GCA_019973975.1 Trichonephila clavata | reverse complement strand
ATTTGATCCCCCCCCCCCCATCGATATTGTTCGCTGGAATTGGATCGTTTATTTTAAGTTATTATACCGTCTTTGGAAAAATTGTCTTAATCGAAGAATGGATTTTTTTTTTTTAAAGAGAGTAGTTGTTGGTAATTGCTTTTCTTTAAAAAAAAAAAAGAAGATAATTGCATGGACTATAAACTTATGGCGTCTTAGACGTTATCGTGTGAAGCAATTATACCTTTTAATAACAGTGCATTTTTCTCTTTGAATTTTTTAAGTTATATTATCATTCTTTCTTTCAGATTTATTTAATGAAAAAGCTTTTTTTTTAAAAAATATTTTCTGTAATATTTATTTTATTTTTTACTGATAGATAAGAAATGAGTCAAATAAATGTCTCAATCAATTTAAATGAATATGCGTATCTATATCGAATTAATTATTTATAACTCCTTATAACAGCAACAATTGTTTCATGTCGTGTTCGTGTGGCCGCAGTAACCTAGTGCCGCTGAAGACCCGCCGTGTAGGGGAGCGATACACATTAATCTGTCGAGAGTTCAAATGTCCTCCCGTTGGTGTGGCATTTAAGAGAGGGGAGTGCCAACTCAGGTATCGCCCTCGTCACTTGACCATGGTTTAAAATTACGAGGTCCGTCACCCAAATCCCTCTTGTAGCTGAACAGTCCGACGTTAATATTCACTCGCTCACTCACTCATGTCGTGTTCGAAGCTCGCTTTGGTAATATATTTTAATTTTACACATGAGTTTGATGTAAATATCATTAAATGCGTACCGCTTGTGGGTAGCCTAGTGGTTAGAGCATCGGACTCAAGACTCAAGGGCCTGAGTTCGATGCCACCAAATACCCTCCGAGTACACATGGAGCATGTGCTCGTTAAATCAATGGGTCTGAAAGTCTTGTGGACGGTCGTAGCAGGAACCACGAGTGCAGGGGGCTGGAGAATATTTCCCTCCCCTTCAGTTCCATGCCAAAATTGTGGAGGTGGTGTCGCCATCTATCGTTAAGAAGTCCAACCTGTCTCACAGGCAATGGCAACTTTCATTTCTTCCCTGCGGGAAGGACCCGACAACAACAACAACAATGCGTACCGCAAAATCTGCCGTATAACGCGCACTTTTAACACAAAAAACAAGATCGAAATTTACGGGTGCGCTTTATACGCCGGGTATAAAAAGGAGAGCTTTAAAAATAAAAGCAGATGAACAAGAAACAAAATTAGGCTTCTATAATACTGTTTATTTGAAGAAAAAATGTCATACCTTATGAACTTAAAGGTTGTTTTTCTCGAAATATACTATTTTTTCAAAATCCTGGGGTAATACGTCGAATAAATGGCTTTAAAACGTAATAGCGTTGTACACGTACATTTCAGGTTTCTTCGTTAAAAAGGGGGTGCGCGTTATACGACGAATATACCTAAAAACTAAGAATTGCAACTTGAAAGTGTAGGGGCGCGTTATACACCGGATTTTACGGTATTCTGAATCATTTTCTTAAATACAAATTCGGACGTATTTTTTGGTTCCCATTTTTGTGCGATTCTAAAATCCCGTTTTCAAGAGTTCATGATCTGATTCATCGTATTAATCTAACGTGTGATATGGGTTGATTATTTATCACATTTCTGTGACAATATCAAAAATTTCATTATTTTTAACTCTTCTCAAATGATTATTTGATTTGGCACCTGTGTTATATATATATATGCCTAATTCTTCATTCCCTATTATTTCGCTTGAAAATTTTTATTTGTATTTAGAGTTTGGATTTATATTGCAATCCTTTTTAGGGATGGTCCAGGGGAAAAGGAGTAGGGACAAGTATGGCAGTCAAATAAAATTTATTGAAAAACGCAATAAAGATTTTTTTTAAAAACATAAGTGTTTTGAAATTTCTTAAGCATTAATATAATGAAAAAAAAACTGATTTTACATTTCTTTTTTTAATATTTTTTTCAATAAACCTAAAATATTTTTAGCAAAATATAGAAAAAACGATAAAAATATAAAATCAGATAAGTGCATTTTAATAATTTTAGGCATATTTATTTGGGCGTGTAATGAGTTCGATCCCTGGTGCCATTGAATAGAGGTATACCCACTTGGTGTATATTGGTTGATGCATGTGAAATCTGTCGTGGCTCAAAGTCCTCCCGTTGGAGTGATGTGGTTGTTTGAGGAGGAAGGTTCCAGTTCAGGTGTCGTCCTCGCCACTTGACCGTTTCCCTCGTGCAGCCGTTGTGTTTTTGTAGTGTAACGGTAATAAACACACATTAATTTTTTTGCGTTTTCAGGCATTTTATCACACCCTTCATTTTAATTTTTATGTAAAAGTGTTTTTCTTTTTCATTTCCCCCAAGCCTTCCTGGTATTTAATTTTTGCAGTCTCTGCTCCAAACTCTCCCTTATTTGATGTTTTACCATTCCAAGCATATTAATTTTGATGCATTCGTAAAATTTCTTTCGGTTATAAGTTTTGTTTCATCCCCCTCCCCTCTCTTGTGCATTAAACTTGACAAAAAAAAACTACTATTTTATATAATTTCCGTGAAGAACCAAATTGAGAATTGAATGTGTACTAAGAAAAGTCTAATTAAATTGAAACACGCATTTTTGTAAATGTTTCTCTTTTCAATTTAATCAAGATATATACCTCTGTAACAATTTCGTTTCTGAAAGCGAGAGCGTTTCACTCCCCTTTCAGTACGTAAAGTTCTATTAATTCAATATTTTATCGAGCGCTTCTACTAATTACTAATTAACTTAATTACGTCAGTTGTTTTCCTGACTCAATTCCAGCTCTACTCAATTCAGAATGGATTTAAAAAAAAAAAAAACACCCGCGCTTTATATATCCTATTCATAATCAAAACTGTAGACTTCGCACAATGTAATAATTTTGAATTACCTTCTCAAGATGTTAAAATTCAAGCATTTTGAAAGGTCTAAAGTTTAATGGAATGGTAATGAAAAGCACCTTTTGAAAAATTTTCAAGACAAAATTTCGATTCGTTGATGGTATAAATTTTTGTATCTAATTTTAGAATATCCTCGATCATTAAAGGAGCATTATGTTTGTCTCTACGCTCTGAAAAGAATTAAAATTATTATTATTTTTTAATCATCACAAAAAAAACGGAAATTAAAATTATGCACAATCGGACCCCGATTTAACGAATTGTTTCAGCAGCTGGAAACTTTTTTTAAAATTCGTATTTGAAAAGATTGGATTCCCCCCCCCCTCAAATGACATCCCCCTCCGGAACAGAAAAAGACCTTTCTTGTATTTAGCAAATATCTACGTTCAGGAAATTTTTGATATGTCGGCGCTAATAAACAGCGATTCTAATGCAAAAATTGATGAGGAAACTCCTATCAAAACTGTTACATTTTCTAATGTTTTACATTGTTTGGAAACTTTGAAAACATACCTCTCTCTTTTGTAGCAGGATGTAAATGTAGTATTTTTTTCTTTGCATTAAGTCGAAAAAGGAGTTTTTCGAGTCAGGAATCAAAAAAAAATTTCATACATCTGCAATTAGTATTTTAAAATTTCTAATTGTAACTGGTATGTAATAATTCACTATTCGTACATTTAGTCGTTGAATAAAAAGTGTGTAATCTCTAACAATGGACATTTTTTGTGTAGTTACTTATAAAATTTCCAAAGGGTGAGTGCCAAAAAATTGTATTTTGTTTGGAACTCCCTCCCCCCACATCGATGTAACGAATAACCCCGATTTAACGAACAAAACGTTCTGTCCCTATGAATTCGTTAAATTTGGATTCGACTGTACGTCCAAGTCTCGATTTATATTTGTATTTGCAGATTGTACGAGAATAAATAAAAATTGATAGGCTCCTCGCGCGCGTTTCTGAAGGGAAAGGGGCTGAATTTTATAAATATACAGTCGAACCTCCGTTTTACGAACTTTGTTCTGGAACGAAGAACATAGTGCAGCTTTTCTCTGTAAAATAACCCCAAATAGCGAGGTGCAATTTCTGTTTATCGAAATTTTAGCGCGTTTTTCACGTAGTGTAAAAAAACCGCTATTAGGACGCAAGTTTCGTCTTCGTTCCATATTTTGTCGTACCTTTTTCTCAGCCAATAAGCAACCGATTGACCTCGGGTTTTCGGCATTTGGTCGCATTTGTGCCCTAGATGAGCCGAATCATATTTAAATTTAATAATTTAAAAAAAAAAATTTTAAGTATAGTACTACTTTTTGTTAGTAAAAAGTTCATTAGTTGCATTATTCTAAAATACAACATGTTAAAAACGCGCTAAAATTACTTGGCCATGCCAATGATTGATATCTCGTTTCTCTTGTGATTCGTTTTTTTATCTTTCTATTTTCAAAATAATTCAAGGCATTTTTCAAATTATCCTCTCTTTTAGCAGATCTTACCAGGTGACTAACTCACGTAAAACAATAAGATTGTAGTAATTTTTTAAACAAAAAAAAAATCGATTCTAAAGCACAGGAAGGGGAGGGGGCGTTGCGGGGTCGTAATAGATTTTTAAAGAAATCCCGTTTTTGAACTGTGAGACATACAGACTTGAAATTTGGCTAGGATATTTATTCCTTTTGTTGATTAGAAATCCGCCAAGAACGGGTTTCGCGGAAATCGACCCCCAAGGAGATTACACCCTCCAAATCCTGTCCTTTTTAATTCAAGAGACGAATGTTATAAGAATTTTTTCCAAGTATAATCAAAAGTTATAAATGCTAGGTATCTCAATAACTTGAAAGCAATATATAATCATACATCAACATGAAATACCCAACGAAGCGGGCTAATAACTGCTAGTTTCATTATAAACTGGTATTGGAAAAAATTACAAACTTTTAAACTTCTCTTATCTTAGCTAAAGTTTTTTGTATGCTAGAAAAAAGGTTAAAGGTCATTTATCTGCCTAGGTTTTATCCTGAAATTAACAAATGATTTAAGAAATCCTTTCGCGCTATATTGGTAATTTTCTTAAACATTTATTATCAAACAAAAAATTTTGTAATAAAAAAAAATACCGCAAATATTAGTCAGGCATTCAATTTCCTTTTTTCTCTCTTCATGTTAAGGTAAAGAAAAAGAAAACAAGTAATATAAAAAAAAAATTTAAGTGAATTCCTGCTTAGATCAACAATATATATATATATATATATATGTGGTGTTATGACACGGAGTTCTAGGGGTATTCACATTGATTACACTGTTTTTAACTAATACTAACGTTTAATGTGGACAATTACAGTACTACACTCTACTATACAGATATATTATTGACAGCGTTTCGATTACTTCTTCTTGTATTCAACAATAGTTTCTCAGTCTCTTCACTTAACAATTATCACACCACGGTTCACAACGGTGTATGGCATTCACACAGATGAGGATGTGTCACCTTCACGTGACTGTCCTTCCAGCATCGGGCCACTTGGTCCCTACACGGCCAGTTAGTTCCCGGTTGCTTTCATTTTTTCTTAGCATCGTTGGCTCTGACCTCTTCGTCGAGACCTCTCGCTCGCTCCTCCCTCTAGTCAGTTCGCTCGCTGGTGGCTCGCGTCGCCAGCGCCCTCTATAGTGCCGTCTATGTGGAAATCCCACAACTTCTCGGGCATCCTACAGGCAGTGTCCTCACTGCTCACGCACTAAGGATCTGAAATATACAAACTAAAAAAAAAACAAAAAAAAGAACATAGATTAGTATACAGTTACACAAATATTTTATACACGTTCGTTCTTCTTTATTAATGCTTAGACCAAGGCTTCATCTGGTCTGCTGATGCGGACGTTACATTTGGCCCCTCATGGTCTCCAATTTTAGCAACATCATATCGGTCATGGAGTTTTACTCTAGTCACTTGGTAGGGTCCAAAATACTTCGGTCGTAGTTTCAATTTGTTTCCAAACTGAGTCCTCATGATTGCTACCATCTCTCCTTGCTTATACTGGTGAGCTTTTTTCCGCTTTCGGTTGTAAGTTCTCCTGTTTTCCTCTTGTATCTTCAAAATGTTTTGCTTTGCTTCTCTTCTAAGGTTTACACGATGTTGACATAGTTGATTTTGACTCTCTTCTTCAAGCAAATTTCTTATCATGACGTCTTCAGGATTCTTCATCTTGATTCCTATTAGTAATTCAAATGGCGAATATTTTGTACTGCGTGAAGGTGCACTGTTCAATACACGTTGTAGTGAATCGACATGCTTGAACCACTTAGTCGGGTCTTGAATGGACATCTTCGTCAACACTGGAATCAGCACTCCATGGATTCTTTCAACTTGTCCGTTCCCTCTTGGTACTCCCGTAGTTATTTGAATATTACTAATCTTCTCCTCAGCACAGTAGTCTTCGAATTCCTTCGATCTAAATGCTCCTCCTTTGTCATTAATTATACGTGAAGGATTCCCAAAAGTTTTTTGTTGCAACTTTAGTCTTTCAATGGCTTCTTGAGCTGTTGTACTTTTGGTTGGGTATAACCAAGTAAATTTTGTGAATGCGTCAATTACAGTAAATATGTGATTATAATTTTTGTTGGTCGTTGGCAATGGTCCAATGAAGTCTACGTGATATGTTGACAACGGCAGATCTTCTTTTGGAATAGGGTGTAAAAAACCTTCTCCTTTCCCCCTCTTCTTATTGACCAATATGCATTCTACACAGTTTTTTAGTACGTTTTCTATACACTTCCTCATATTCGGAAAATAATAGTCTCTTTTCACCAAGTCTTCTGTCTTTGCCACAGCAAAATGTCCAAACGAATGAGCTTTCTTCACCACATCTACTTGCATCATTTCTGGCACAACTAACAGTTCTTGATCTTCACTAAGTTTAAATAAAATATTATTCTTTATGGTGAATTCAGTAGTTTTGCCTTCATGCAACAGCTGCTTAATGGTTGTATATACTCATCAGTTTCCTGAGCGTTCACAATCTTGTGTGTCAATTCATCACTAGTCACTAGCATAATGGGATGTCTGCTCAACGCATCTACGTGTTGCATTTGTTTTGCAGGACGATGGACTACCTCGTAATCAAATTCTTGTAGAAAAATCGACCATCTAGCAATCTTTGGTGTCAACTCTTTCTTGTCTAGAGTTTTCGCAAATGCTGCACAATCCGTTCGAATTAGGAATTTTCTTCCCAGGAGATAGTTTCGAAATTTTTTCAGAGCCTCGACAACCGCCAGTACTTCTAGTTCATAACTGCACAATTTCTCTTCTTGAATGGAAGTCTTTTTGCTCATATAATGGATTGGATAGAAATTTCCATCTTCACTTTGTTGTAAAAGCACAGCACCTAAACCGAGTTTACATGCATCTGTATGCAGCTCTAACTTCGCGCCTTCCTTGAAAAGATGTAATACAGGTTCATTTGATAACGCGTTCTTTAGATTTTGAAAAGCTATTTTTTGTTCATGATTAAATTCAAAAGGTTTTGTTCCTCGCAATAAATCACTAAGGGGTCTGGCTATTATAGCGTATGAAGGAATATATTTTCTGAAATACCCTGTTAATCCAAGAAAACTTTGAACATCTTTCGCATTTTTAGGTTCTGGAAAGTTACAGACTGCTACTGTCTTTTCCGATGAAGGTTGAATTGTACCGTTCTGAATTATATGCCCTAAAAAATTAATTTTCCTTTGCAAGAACTGACATTTTTTTAGATTTAATTCAAGGCCGTATTTGGAAGCGATTTCTAACACACGAGTTAATTTTTCATAAGCTTCTTTTCATCTATTGCCGGAATTATTATATCATCTAAATAAATAATTAAAGTACCGTCTCTTAATAAGTCTCTAAACACGTAATTAATGTATCTTTGGAAATAGTTACTGCTAATAGATAAACCGAATGGCACTTTCAAAAATTCATATTGACCTGTTTCTGTTACAAACGCGGTGTATTTTCTGCTTGTTTCATCAACATCTACATGAAAAAATGCATTCTTTAAATCTAGCGTCGAAAATACTCTACCGTTCCCTAATTTATCTAATACCTCTTCAATTACAGGAAGTGGATATCTGTCCCTGATTATTTTTTTATTTAGCTTTCTATAATCGATACACAAACGCATCGTTCCATCTTTCTTCTTACACACCACAATAGGAGACGAAAAATCTGAACAACTTTCTTTAATTATTCCCTGTGCTAACCACAGCTCTATTTGTTTTTCAACCTCGCGCTTTTCAAGTAAAGATAGCCTACGTGACCTTTGACAAATGGGTTTTTCATCTGACAAAATTATTTTCATTTTCAAAGCAGTAGATTTCGTTTTATTTGGTTTGTAATGTTTTATTAGTGTATGTACTTGACTCCTTAATCTACTATTCGAGATATGCGATAAATCATATGAACATTCCTCGTATGCCTCAGATACCTTTAGCAAAAACAAATTAGACTTATCCATAATCCTCTCAGAATTAACTAAACATCCTGACTCATCAATCTGCTGTTCCCCCACTATTCCATCCTTTAAACATACCGGATTGCATATTCTAACATTTGACCTTGCTTCCTCTGATCCACTTTTCAAGAACTCATAAACTCTTAAGGGTAATAATATTTCTGCCTCGATCTCGCACACTGCCGCGGGGATGGTTTGTGTTTCCCCCCCTTTCAATGAGATTGTAAATTCTGAAACGTTTGCAATCCTCCGTTCGCCAAAACAACTGGTTAGGGTGATTTGAGAATGCACTCTTTTTTTTCGCTGAAACGTACTTTTTATTTATGATAACTGAGTTGGCTCCACTATCCAAAGTGGCAATTAATGGGATATCATCAACAATTACGTCTACATACTGTAATTCATTAAACAAAAAGTCATTTTGATTAGAAATAGTTTTAATTTGGTTTATGGTATGCCCTACACTTTTATCTTTATTTTCTGACTTCGCCGTTTTTTTCGCACAATTTCTAGCAAAATGCGGCCCTCCACACACATAACACGAGATTATTTTTTCTTGTTTTACACTTTGGTTACGTTTTGGGAACTGTCTCTGGAAATAATTAGTATTTACTATGTTCGCGCGGTTTTTAATGTAAGCATCATTATCGTTTTTACTCTTAACATTGTTATGGTTTCGCGATTCATGCAGTGATCTGTTTTTCGAAATAAAAAATATATCGCAAGCTTTTCCTAGCTCATCTGGCACAAGCCATGAATCCGCCTGCAAAATTTTAATATGTGAGGCAGTTTCTAGATCTAAAGTGTCTAAGATTTTATCACTGACCATTAAGTCAAATAGGGATTTAAAATCATTAACGTTCCTAATTTTTAGGTAATATTGAAACATAGCACTTAAACGAGTAGCGAATTGTACATGAGTTTCATCTGTTTGCTTTTTGGCTTTTCTAAAATTAAGTAAGCATTCCTGAGCAGTGGGTTGGAATTCTCTTAAAACTAATGATTTGACTAACTCATAATTTTTGATTTCGTCATCTTTTACGTATAGTAAAATGTTATGTGCCCTCTCACCAAGAATATTAATCAGGATTTCTGATTTTAAGTCATCTGGAACATTTTTAATTTTGAATGCTCGTTCTATCGATTGAAAAAAAAGACCAAAATTTTCAGGTTTTGTTGGGATTTGTATCGTTAATGTTTTTATACTTTTAATTAAATTTTCTAAATAATTAGTTTCCCCCTGTAAACTTTTCTGGGTTACATTCCCTTCAGCTTTTGCCTTTTGAAGCTCAATTTCTCTGTCCATCTGTTGCAGTTTAATTTTTTCTAGCTCTAGCTGTGAGTTAGTTTCTCTTTCTATCTGTTGCAGTTTAATTTTTTCTAGCTCTAGCTGTGAATTAGTTTCTCTTTCTATCTGTTGCAGTTTAATTTTTTCTAGCTCTAGCTGTGAATTAGTTATTTGTAGCTGCTGTTCGGCTTTTGATTGTCTATCCTCAATGGACAAATTTATCAGATTCATTACAAATTCTGGGTCATCTTTAAACAGTTTTGAATTTTCCAATTTAGTTTTTAGCTCGAAAATTGTTTCTTTAGAGGAAACTTGCTCCCCAATTTCATTGAGCACATTTATCAAGTCCTCTTTTCTTGTACATTTATGATACGACATTTTAATCACAATAGAAGAGTATAAAAAGGTATCTTACCTTTTTTTGTTGTTGTTGTTGAGCTGTATCAATCAGGAAAAGGATCACTTGAGTTTATCCGTTCAAAAGCACAGTCAGAGTTCGAATGTTCCGTTCGGTTTGCGAAAGTCCTGAACAGTTTTTTTTTCCACAGCGCACTATTAATTTAATGTCCTGACAGTCCACATCGCGATATCAATAGTCCTGATAGTCCACACAGTCCACATCCGGCCAAGCACCCATTTTATGTGGGGTTATGACACGGAGTTCTAGGGGTATTCACATTGATTACACTGTTTTTAACTAATACTAACGTTTAATGTGGACAATTACAGTACTACACTCTACTATACAGATATATTATTGACAGCGTTTCGATTACTTCTTCTTGTATTCAACAATAGTTTCTCAGTCTCTTCACTTAACAATTATCACACCACGGTTCACAACGGTGTATGACATTCACACAGATGAGGGATGTGTCACCTTCACGTGACTGTCCTTCCAGCATCGGGCCACTTGGTCCCTACACGGCCAGTTAGTTCCCGGTTGCTTTCATTTTTTCTTAGCATCGTTGGCTCTGACCTCTTCGTCGAGACCTCTCGCTCGCTCCTCCCTCTAGTCAGTTCGCTCGCTGGTGGCTCGCGTCGCCAGCGCCCTCTATAGTGCCGTCTATGTGGAAATTCCACATATATATATATATATATTATTTTAGTTACTTTTTATTAAATAGTTACAATTAATATAAATACGCATATACATATGACAGAATTACAACATTAAGTGGCAATTAATTTTTATTAATTATCATTAAAGTATATCGTATTGTCACATCCAAAACAGTCGTGTATATAAAATTTCATTTCAACTGAATGCTTTGAAACGTGAGAAGAAAAAAATCTTTGTTTTCCAAGTCGCTAAAAAGGAAGCTAACGTGGCTGTATCTGTAATTCTTCAAATAATTAAATTCAGTCAATAATTTTAATTAATTATAATTAAATTATCGTATTGCTACCCAAAACAATAGTGTATAGAAAATTTTAGCTCAAATGAGCGCTTTAAAATGTGAGAAAAAACCTTTTCAAGTTGACTCCCCAAAATGGTCGCTAAATCACCAAAAATGATGGCAACGGGGCTGCATTTGTAATTCTTTGAATAATTAATTTTAATCAATTAATTTTTATTAATTAAATTGCTGTATTGTCATCCAAAATAAGTGTGTATATAAAATTGCAGCTCAATTGAGTGCTTTGAAATGCATTTTATTAACGATTAAAAATTTGAACTAATATATATATACAGGTGAAGGTTGGCTGGCCACAAAACTTTGTTTAAACCTGCAATCCTGGTTCCTAAGGCCAGGAGTTTGCTTTAGTACTACTGTGGCTAGGACTTTATACTATCATGACTATAGTTATCTTAGGTTTATAACTATTTTGTGTATATTTTTGAAATATATATATTTTAGAGAGTGAGCAAATAGTATATATATATAGGAACTAAAAAAATAAATAAAACTAGTAAAAAGTTAAAATAAAAGTAGTATCTACATACTACTTTCCTTTTAAAGGTTTGAATAACATTTAAAAAATTTCAATTTAGAATTATTCGGTTTTTTTTAAACTAATTAGATTCACATTTTTTACGCGCAAAAAACATTCTTATCTCTCCTCACAAGCATCAAAAAGAACTAAATAGTCTTCAGAGACATTTTTTTATCCTCCTTCCCTTGAGAATCAAAACTTTGGAAACGGAAGCTTTAGTTTTCGGAAGAGTTCTTAACATTTTATGAAAAATGTTGCAGTCCATTCCAAAAGCACGTCAAACACTTTCATCTGTGGGAACTTCGTCTTGAATAAATGATGCCAGGGCGCAAACACGGAGAAAAGAGGGGGGCTCGAAAAGCAGTTAATTAGCATAGTGTGAGGGTAGAAAAGCCTGGTAGCGTGGTCACGAAGGGGGGCTCATCGCACGATCAATGGATGCCCGGATCTTTGGAATCGCTGTCCTAATTCGTGCGAAGTGCAAGAGCAGAAAGGACGGAATGTCACTGAACACACTTGAAGAGCGCTCCTCCTTTTGGATGGAGAAACTGAATTAAAACTTTCTGAACCGAACCATACTAATTCTCTATTCTTGTTTTTACCCGCTCTATAAAGAGTAGGAAAGATTTATTATATAGTACTTGTGTGTGTGAGTGTTTGCACTCTACGGCCCGTGTCTTAGAAAGATTTGTGTTGTTTGGTTAATCTTTTATGAATCGTATATTGGACATTAAAGGATTTTGACGGAAATATTAATTTCTGTGTCTGTTTTGGAACGAGAATGTTCAAGGCATCCTTGTCTTGTGTTACAATGAGAAATTAAGATCTTACATCCTGTTAAAATTTCAACTTTGAAAATGATAGTTAAAAGTCTTGCCATCAGCATAATATTTCTAAATTTGTATGAAATTATTTTTCTGAATGCTCTAAAGAAAAATCTCAATGATTATTTTTGGTTAAGTTTTATTAGGATGCGTGATTCGTTTCTTTGTTTATTTTTTTATAAACATGTTTAGTTTTTCATGTTATTTTTCTTATGCATAACTGGAGAAAAATGGGGTATTTAGATATGATCATCGTTTAGCGAACTTTTATTAAAATTTTGATATGCTTCCTATCGCGAAATGCTATAAATAACGATTTAACAGAACAGAATAATGAACCACGTGACTCTGAATACAAAAAAGTGAAGGTGCGACGAAAAAAATCAAGAAATTTAGCAGAGCCACTTGTGGTGGTGATACACGAAGCAACACCTCAAAGTACAGAGACAATGAAAGTACGAATAGCGTCCTAAAAAAAAAGGATGGCTTTCAATTCCTTGTCAATCATGTGGGTCAGTTCGTTTTTCCGAACGCGATAGCGGCAAGGCATGCAAAAGGCGTCCAATTACTTTGTTAGATATGTTCGATTGGTGAGAGATCAAGGGAGAAAGGTGACCAGAAAAACATCCGCACATCTTGCAGAATATCTTAGTTGATGTATGGAGTTGGCGGTCGGTCACTTGTAAAACGCATTGGACACCCTCTGAAGGGAGATAAATGTCTCCTACTGCATCACATCATCCACGTATCATTGGACCGTCTTAATGCTTTGAATACGAGCCAAAGGTTACTACCTATCGCACGCGATGGGGCGTTCCACATATGTTTGGAATTGGGCTTGTCACGACGTTTGTTCCACACTCGTACACAATGATTATCATTATATTACTCGTCTGAGAACACGGCTCTGTGTGCACGTCGTTGTCCGCGTTGCTCCAGTTCAGCAGCATTGCAAACGGAATCGTCTGTGCTGTGGAGACAGTAGCAGTCTTAACGGACTCCATGAGTGCAGACCACTTGCAGTCAATCGGACTGATCAATAAGGACATCAAGAATGACCTGCACATGGCACAAAAGTGTGGCAGAAGTGGCTGTCGGGATCGCCACTTGTGGATGGATGCGGCGATTTGTAAGTGCTGATGTATGAATTGAGTGGGTATCGACTGAGATTCGACACATGTACCTACCTGCCCTTTTCAGTCCAATCACCATGCCTCTCGTAAAATCGCCTATCTGCTGGAATTGTATACATTGACGGAAATTACACATGTCTTTGTGAGATGAGGGCAATGATTTTGTTGTCAGAAGAGGAACTCGCGTAGGACTTAGAACGAACAATGAATTAAAAGTAAAATTCAGAAATTGATGCTATAAAAATAAAAAATCGATACCATCTCTGTACGTTAAATTATGGGTAGGGATGTAAAAATTTTCATGTGTGCTATTTTTTCGTCTTATTTAACAGAGCGTGGGCTAAGTTAAGACTAACTTGAAGGAAAGTAAAAAGTCTTGGTTAAGTACACTAGCCAACATTTACCGCAAACTAGAGGAGTAAGCAGACTGTACACCACTCTAACGTAGCAATTTAGGACTGATATAAACGAAATTAGGCCCCTACATTAACTACTGTCCTATTTATTTTACGTTAAATTTTTAATATAATCAATCTTTTACGTTTGATACTCTTTTAATTTTTGTCTTTGCGATTTTTTAGAAAAAGAATAGACATATTAATTAAATATAGATAATGCAGCAATATTAATATTGGAAACAATTAACTATTATAGAAAATGATTAATTACAAAGAAGAAAACTTCTTATATTATTAATTATAAGAAATGAACTATGTATGCATGTATATAATTTGTGAAAAGGGTGTGAGAGTCCAGAAAAGGTTGGGAACCTCGACTCAAGGGCAACATCGGTCAAAAATAAAATCACAACCTTTAACAAATAAATTATTTGCGTAACTACGTTTCTTTAAATTTATTTCTCAAGCTGAGACTTTCAAACTTCGCTTACATACTGCAGAATTTTAAAAAAACTCACACTTTTTGGTAAGCTCTTCCTGACATTTAAATCTGCGAAAATTATTTACAAGACCTCTTATACTTTGAACGCCCTCAGTTTGATTTATAACTGCTCTGAAACCGAGTCGTAAGCACCCCATTTAGAAGTTGTTAAGCCTTTTTGTTCACAATCCGTGTCGACCTCATATCGTAGAAATTAGCTGCAACTGCTAATTTTTCGTGCGCTAGACTGCTACAAGAGAGAATTCTTAGCGAAACGCATAAATATACTTTTCTTTTTCTGTAATTTCCGACTCTCCTTTGCCCATGCATTTGAATCCGCGTTACATTTTGAATTCGAGAATAGAATGGTATAATCCATGAAAATTCTACTTTTCTCTTCAAATCTAAAATAGAACATTGATTTGAATGCAAAAAAAAAAAAAGGGCATCCGAAAAAGCAAAATAAATGGAAGATGTTTTCACTATATAATTGCATTTTCTCCTTCGATTTTTGAAAATATTTTGATATGTATTTTAATGATTCCTTTGTAAGTTGTCACATCTTTTATGAAATATATTGAGATGACTTTAAGAAGAAATAGTTTTGAATGTATTTTAATCTGGTATAATCTTTTAAGAATCATGACCAGCATTGTTTCAGCCGAATCACGTGTTCCGAGTTCTAATAAAGACTAGTCGCGTAGAGCAGCGGTTCTTAAACCGTGGTCCGAGAACCCCCGAGGTTCCGCGAAGATCTCTTATCTAATGTTAAGATTTCCCTCTTTTACAGACTCTGAAAGGCCTCGTGAAAAAAATTTAAAGATGCGTCATCCTAGACTAGATCACTAAATTGTTCCCAATGAAAATATTTACTGGAACATGTAAATATTCTCATTTACATGTTCCAGTAATTCTTCATGTCTTAAATCACTCGGCCTTGTGGTGGGATGATGATAAATGCCCAGAGGAACCGAGCTTACCCGAAGAGGGTTTAGAGCTACAACCGATCCCTCGGGAAACAACCACACTCACGTCCGGTCTTTATTGTAAAAAAAAATATTCAAAGTTTACATTTTAATTCAAAATTTTGGGGATCCACGATATCAGGCTAATACATAAAGGGCGGGGGTGATCGAAAGTTTAAGAACAGCTGGTGTAGAGTAATTGACGCTCGTTGAATTCCTCCTATTTGCATGTGGACGCGAACTCGTGACTCGTCATAAGTTCGAGTCCTAATGCCACTGAAGATCCTCCGTGTAGCGGGGCTGATGCACTTTAAATGTGTCGCGATTCAAAGTCCTTCCGTTGGCTTGATGCCGTAGCGATGTTAATAAACACTCATGTTTGCATTGCGGGCTGTGGAGACAATGTGGTACCAGCTCAGTTGTCGTCCTTGTTACTTGGCAGAGGTTCGAAATCATTCAGTCCATGCCCAATAGTCGACTTCTTGCTTCTAAGTACGATAATTAATACATTGTGCTTATTACATTCAATAGATACCATTCGTAAAAATTTAATTCTTCTCGGTGTAAAAATTTGATCAGTTAATTCAGTGTAAATATTTGATCTCTGTAAATCTTTAAACAGTATGTATCTTTGTATTGAAACATATGTCAAATCATTCTAAATCCCCCCCCCCGATAATCTTGAAAATGAATTTCAAAAGTTTGTTTTGAATAAATCACTTCTCTACTCTAAATTTCGGCTATTTCCAAAAAAATTCCAGAAGCCACAAAAGTAGTTTTGAACTTATCTCTTTTCGAAACAGGGGAATTTTGATTCGATTCTTTATCCTCTTCCCATCTTTCCCCCATCCATTTGTTTATCCTTGATTTCTTTTCCCCCCCTTGAATAAATTATATGTTTATTTGCTAGGAAGGCAAACGGAACTTGGCCTCCCCCTCGGTTTAAGGGGTTTTTTTTAAAAAGTTTATTGAAGCGAGGCTTTCATCTTTCAATTGCCAAATATAATAAAATAATGTCCGGGTGGCGGTAAATAAAAACGCCCTTTTTTGCTCCCTGATAAATTTTCATCTTTCTTTCTCAACCTTCATGTTTTTATGCGAGACTAACCCTTCTCCATACTTCTTTATATATCCCTCTTTTTCTCTTATTTCCCCCTTTGAATCATGTTGCTAAGCAACTTGTGAAATTCTTTTCCAGCTTCCTGTGGAAACAGGTCCAAAGAGAGAGAGTAATAAGGCTTCCGTTGATTCTTTTCTCTCCGATCTCTTTCTTCTTACAAAAGTGATAGAAGCTTCGAAGAAAATAAACAAACAAAAAAAGTCACAATTGTTTGCCGTTGCTATAAGTTTAAATAGTTTGTACTTTTTTTTTTTGTTTATTTGTGCTTTTTTCCCCGTTTATTTTTGTCATGTTTATTTTCGAATGCTATATTTTATCATTATTTGAAAAATATATCATTTTATTTTTTTATGCGAGATTGTTTTGTAAAGTGGACGAGTATATCTATTGCTTTGTTGTATTTATCTTTCTTCAATTTGGAATTTAATTATTGCATGCATTTCATAAAGTAAAAGAGAAAAAATGAACTTTTTTTTTGCTTAAGTTTATTTTGTGACTCTGTAAAAGTGAATGATTTGAATTCGGTGTTAATTGTTCAATACTCAATTACATTGAATTTGAAAATCTAAATTTTTGTAACTAGTCTTACATTTTTAATTGATTAATACATGAAATTGAATAAAAGTTGAGCTTAGTAATGAAGAGTTCTTAAATCATTTCAGCTTAAAAATTATACATTTTACATATTCATATTGTCTGAAGTACAAAAAGTACTACTTGCGTGTTATACTGTCGATGAATTTCGTCAAATTAAAAGATGCCGCGAAATACAGCCAATAGTGAAAACCGTTCCCGTGCACATTAAAACACGGACGATATAATAACGAAGAAGACAGCATATCGGAGGTTTGAACTCGGTACCTTCCGATTCGTAAGCGCGTAACTTACCACTAGACAAAAGTGATCACTCCTGTCCGGAGGCTGTTACTGGCTTACTTAGATTCCGCCACAGTACTCCCCCACCAGTGAGTCGGTGAATAGGCGAACGAACGAGATATTTGTTATGGCAAGCGTGGGAGTTGCTACTATTGCTTCAAGTGAGTCTGACGACTTTGCTGCGCCGAGTGGGTTCGACGACTTTGCTGCTTCGAGAGGGTCCGGCGACTTTTGCTGCGCCAAGGGAGTCCGGCGATTTTGCTGCGCCGAGTGAGTCTGGCGACTTTGCTGCGCCGAGTGAGTCTGGCGACTTTGCTGCGCCGAGTGAGTCTGGCGACTTTGCTGCGCCGAGTGAGTCTGGCGACTTCGCTGCGCCGAGTGAGTCTGGCGCAAAAAGTCACCAAGTGAGTCCTGATAGTTTTTGAATTAGTGATGTGTTTTTGCTCGTCAGACTTGTTTGAAGGTATAATATACATAAGTACCAAAAAAAAATCAATGAAACGAAGTTTTCGATATTTAATAAATACCTGAGGGGGAATTTCTCTGGGATAAATATATTTATGTTATTTAAAGAATTTTTCTCCTTTTCTTGAAATGTTTTATTAAGGGATTGTTTGAAACAAAAGCTACTGACTTGAATGTTATTACTTTAAATTTATCATCCCCCCTCCTCCACTGGATAAGTAATGATAAATTAAAATTATGAAACTAATTTAAAATGGATGATTATGTCCTTTTTATATCATTTTTATCTTTTTATGCATTATCAATCATTGATATTTCTTTAATTGTTAAAATAATGTTGATTGTATACATCAATCCTATACATTTTGTTTATCCGCGTAAAGACTAACTTGGCATACAAATAAAACGAACTCCCTTTCTCCGGGAGTTCTTTTTTCTTTCCCTTTCTCCAGTGTTATTGAAAAGGGGAATTTTGAGCTGCGGGGGGGGGGGGCAATATCGATGCGCGATCCTCGATGTCCGTCAGAGACGGTTCTTGACGTCTCGGAGGCGTAAAGTTTACTCCTAAATCTCATTATATGTCAAAGGGTTAGTTTTTTTCCATCTCTGTTTGGAAAATTTATGAAATGCGTCTACTGTATAGCCTGGCGAAGCAGAATCTCAATTAATGCGGCATTTCCTCGTGGATGAGATCATGTGACACATGTCCACTATTATATCTTAAATAAAGAGAAATTTTAAACTTCCCAGGGGATAGAGGGCGCTGTAAAGTTTTAAATTTTTCTAGGGGCAAAACTTTAAATTAAGAGCTTTTAAATTTCACACACTGATAAAAACAAACAGACTTGCTTAGGCTATCTCGGACATGAAAAATTGTAGTAAAATACTGAAGGAAATAAAAAGGAAAGCCTTTAAAAGCAACATCAAAACAGCTTTTAATTGTAATGCACTGGATGTGTGAAACTGAAAGAAACATGCATAAAATGCCCCCCATCCAGCAGTGTTTTCTTTTAGCTATCAAATCTTTATGATCATGCAGATTTTGTTCAAGAAGAATGTTGTCATTGATCTCATTTCTTCTCAGCATTTCTTGAGAAGATAGCCTCATTTACATGGATATCTTTGTTTACTCTCAAATTTAAATTAGTGTAGACCTGTGGTCTTCCAATTTTTTCGACTCACAGAAACCCTTAGAACTTTAAAGTGTTTTCGTGGAATCCCCTAGGACTAGAAAGTGTTTTCGTAGAACCCCATTCCATATACATTCTTAGCAGAATATATCTCAAAATAATATTTAAAGTAGATTAGAACATGTTATTAATACTTTATGTAAAGATAATTAAAAAGTATTGCATTTTTGTTATTAAATTCTAATCTAATTTTTAAAAAAGTTAATTTATTAATAATAATATTAATTTATGATCAAATGTCACCTACTCATGCATTATATTGAGTAACTGGGATATGTGCTTGCTTTCTTTCACACAAATTATCGGTCACTCACAGTACATATTCAGAGTTTAGTTTGTTTTTATAGCCACTCACATTAAGAAATATATTTCCCTTACATGCAACATGTTCTAAATGACATTAAAAGATTTATAGTCGTGTAAGAAATATTGTGCTTTTTGCATGAATTTTCAACATAAAATTTAGGAGCTGTTCTTGCTTAAATTTAGATTTGAACATCGAATCTGTTGATATGTTGTTCCTCTCCTTTATTATAGGTGTTTTTCCCCCACAAATGCAAAAAGGTACATTTTCCATTTGATAACTATTTAGTTTTGAAAGACACTGTGCTAACTAACAAGTATAAAAACGATTGAACATTCACAATCTAGTAGGAAATATATGTAAAGATAAAACATTTTAATATTCTTTTATTATATTATAATAAAAGGTTAAAAAGTGTTGCAAAATAAAACTATTATATATAAGTAAAACTTTCTATTTTAATTAATAAGATGAGCTTTTCATACTTGTAGTTATACAAACTTCAAAGTGAACGGGAATCCATTTTACATACATATTTATAAGTTTCTTTTCGATTTTTTTTTATTGTGACTCGTGGAACCCCTGGTTTCTTGTAGAACCCCAGGGTTCAGTGGAACACAGTTTGAAGACCACTGGTGTAGACTTTTAAAAATAAGTTATATATAGGAACTAAATATTATAGTATTTGTGTATTATTGCTTTAATATATCAAATTTGTGTTATTACAGGTTGATTTTGATAGGAAAATAGTATCTATTGCCCAAAATCTGGAGTCATGTATACAACAGGCAGTTCTTGAATTCCTACATCCTTCTTCTGTTAACCGCAGTATTAATGAGCTATGTGATATATTGTCTCACATGCACATATTGGAAAATATTAGGGCAAATACATCTATAAGAGCAAAAGTTCACAGTTTAAGTGATCTAGTCAAAGCCTTGCATAAATACAATATTTCTGAAATGGATCAATGTACGTATATACGCATATTTATAATATTAGAAAGTAATATTAAAATTTTTTTCCCTAAGTCAAAAAGAAAAATATACTTTTAAATGTATTGCATTGTTATTAAGTTTAAAAATATATATTTTTTATTACAAAAATATGAATTTCTTGTTTTTAGATTTGCATAATTGTAAGAAAGCAGTGAGCGATTTTTGGGATAGCATCAGTGCAGGTACAGCTTCAACTGGTGGACAGTTTGAATGGATTGACAGCGTTTTGGTTACTGCTGTTGCTGAGGGGCATTGGCTTTTAATTGACAATGCTAACTTTTGCAGGTAATATTATATATAAACATGCTAAATTTGGATATTAAAATAGGTTTTTATGTATAAGATTTATGTGAGTCACAAAAAGAATTAAAATTCCATTGAAATGTAAATAACAAATTAATGTTTTTTTCATATTTCAGAGAAAGTCTTGTTCACAGTGATTCTTCAAAAATAGACCAAAATTTATGAGTAATTTTAAACGCGAGAAGAGATATACATTATTTCATAACTGCACCTTCTAATAAAAAAAAGTTGCTTTTAAACAAAAATAACTTACACCATGCTAACTTTCTTAAAAATTTTGTTTTCAAGTCAGTCATATGTCTCCAGAGAACTTGGTGCCAAAGATTTTAACCATTCGTCTTGAATTAGTTATTATGACCAATGGGAGTAACTATAATTAATCGTGTAATAGAAATTACAAAAATTTCAATGCAAAACATTTAATTTCATGCTATTATATTCTTTGGGCTACAATTATAGTATTAGTGATTCATAAATTTTGTGTGAAATAGGTGTTGAAAATATGTACTAATTCTTAAGCATTGATTATAACTAAATAACAAGTGACTGGATGAAAATTATGACCCCCCCCCCCTTCTCCCATCAAGCAAAATTCAAAACTAAGTCATAAAAAGACTATTGTATAACAGGTAAGAAATGGATGGATATACCAAAAGGAAATCATCGACATCTAAAAGTTTATTTTTAACACGATAAAGTGGCTTTAATTATAGAATGTTGAAGGAAGAAAATTTTCTGATTGACAGAACTTTTAATAAGGTTCAACTCAAGATGTTCATGATTATCTATTCAATTCCTCTTTTAGACCCCCCCCCCTTCCTCCTGAATTCCCTGACAAATCTTCAAATTGATATAGAGGAAATTTCTGTAACCAAAGTCACAGACAAGTAAATATTTGCCATTGGCAAAACAAGGTTATAGTTATAGGTGACAAGGGGACCCTTGAGCTGGTACTATGTTGTAGCTGCCAACTAGTAGCTGGTGCTGTGGAGTCATTGATTTAAGGGCTGGTGCTCATTAAACTTGTCCTTGCATTGGTGGGGTGTTAAAGTTTATACGGTGGGGAGCTGGCTCAGATGTCATCAGTTAGCTATATCCTTTAGGATGTGACATTAATAAAAAAATCAAATCAAACTGACTCCATGTTAACGTAAAATCTTACTGCATGAGGGAAACAGCTCATCTAGTTTTTTGCTTGATCTGTGTTATTTTTGAATGATATTTTGAGAATCTCTTACTAAAGAATTATGTGCAAGAATTGAATTTAAAAAATCATTTATATTTTTAAAATCTAAAAAGGTAAGTGTTGCGTTTCAGTGTTCCTTTTATGCAATGTGTTCTAATTCAGATTTTAAGATATGATTCCTTTCCCATAGTTCTTTTGTTTGAGTTCAAATTCTATTTTTAACAATAAATAACTTGTGTTACCTTTCAGTCATAGTATGGTGTTTAAAAGATTAAATGTATTATATAAGCTTATTAAATATTTCATTAAGAGAAAGAGTAGTTTATTATTAAATGGCTATACAAATTCATACTTTCTCAGATTTTACTTTTTTTTAAAAAAAAAGTGTTACAAAGTAAAACACAACAATTATGAAAACATTTTATTAAGCGTATATACACTCATGTCCATAAATTAAGGATAATTCAGAATCACACAGAAATTGAACTCTAAAATAAAAATTTCACCTGTAGAATTATCGCACACATCTTGAAGAAGAATATGCAAATTACAGGAAACCACCTGATGGCGCGGATAGTATGTCACAATGACGAGAGTGTAAGATAGGTGTATATAAGGAATGGTGGCAAAGAAGTAAAATTGTTCACAAGCGCTTAAAAGCCTTTCAGTGCAATAACCGCATAGTTATGGCACAAAGGAAGCATTTGGATGATTTTTTACGTGGTAGAATTATCGGACGACTGGAATGCAGACGTACAAACCTGGAAGTATCCGAGGAACTTGGAATCGCCCAGAGTGTCATCTCCAGGCTTTGCCAACGATTCCAAGATGATGGTAATGTGAGTAGATGTTACGGCGCTGGTCACCCCCGAATTACAATGCCAAATGAGGACCGGTATTTGGCAGTTACTGCCAAAAGAAACAGACGGAGCACAACATCAGACCTATCTCGTCAGCTCTCTTCAGCTACCGGTACGACAGTTTCAAGGTAGACCGTGTACAGACGCTTAGGGCACATTGGTCTATATGCTCGTAGGCCTGTCAGATGTGTTCCCCTTACCGCAACTCACTGACTCCTGCGATTAACCTGGAGTAGAAAGCATGCATATTGGACACCGCAACAGTGGTCTTGTGTGATGCTTTCCGACGAGTCCAGGTTTAGTTTGCAGTCTGATTCTCGCCGGACTTTCAAATGGAGAGCTCCAGGTACCCGTTACCACCAAGAGAACACCATTAAACGACACCGTTACGGTGGTGCAGGATGGCTCGTTTGGGGAGGAATTATTCTTGGTTCCAGAACTGACTTGCATGTTCAGAGTGTAACGATGACAGGCCACATCTATCAGATGTCATTCCGGAACAACATGTACGTTTGTTTCGGGGCGCCATGGGTGCTGAATTTCTGTTTATGGATGACAACGCCCGTCCTCACCGTGCAAACATTGTAGACAAATGCCTTCAATCGGAGGATATCACCCGTATGGATTGGCCAGCATACTCACCGGACTTGAATCCAATAGAGCATGCGTGGGATATGCTTGGCCAACGAATTGCAGCCCGTCAACCCCCTCTCACCTGTCTACCGCAACTTGTCTACCGGAACTTCGGAGGGCATTGCTTGATGAGTGGTGTAATATTCCCCAAGATCAGATTGATAATTTGATACTCAGCATGCGTAGGCGTTGTAAGGCCTGTATTGCATCGTCCGGGAGACATACTCCGTATTAACCATCATACTAACCATGTTATACTGTTTTTTGTAAATAGGTTCTTTTTTGAAATTTGCTCCAGGGAGTAAAAATCGCAATTTTTATTAATTATGTCAAACATATAGCATCTTTTTTGCTCTTTACCTTTTGTTTAATAAATAGACTTTACAAATAAGTCAAATTTGTTTTGTTTCTGTCTCTTTCTTTGCCTGAACTTCATTATCTTTAATTTATGGACGTGAGTTTATATACACACACTCATATGTGTGGCATATCCTGGCATGTATTTTGAGGCCCTCGTATTAACTATGATTCCTTGTTCCTGATATTTGCATACAATCAATAATTCTTGCATACTTTTACTTTGTATTGATCATTACAATTTCATTACTGCTTAAAAATTATGTAAATACTTCAGTATATATAAAAAGAATGAAAAGTCAAATTTAATCCAAGTTTAAAGTTCGCTGAAAGTTGAAATCAAATTGAATGGGCTATATGGTAGAAAAAACTTATGAATGAATATATGCACCATAGAATAACCTGCAAGCTTGTGGTGCATAAGAATTTGGAATCTACCCACTGCCACATGCTTCATGAACTTGAAAAGCCTTCCATACTACGATAAGCAAAACAATCTAATTCAAAGATTAATATACTATCCCATTGGTGGGAAATCAGTATCAGTCAACAAGACGATACACAGCAAAACGATAAGTATCATGGTTTTCTATGACCCAAACACAAAAATGCTGTCTTCTATTCTCAACTGCCCAGAGGCTGAACTTTTAAATTAGTCTAAGGAACATGAAGACTTGATATCTCATAATTAAAAAGTCACATTTTCTTTATAAATTAGAGTAGAATTTGTGTCAAAGCAATACAATGGTAGTTAATTTTGAGAGAGGTTGGGACACAATTTTATGTCATAACATGCAGGAAAGAGATTGGTAATCCTGATGTACTCTTCTGGGAAGGCATTATGATGACTCTTCAACCTAAATTTCCAATTTTTGACAAAGTAACTGTTACAAACAATCGAATTTTGTCAATAAGCGATCCTCTTTATGTGTATTCTTAAGTATTATTGATTTGTAGGCTTCATTTTTTTAGCTATAATGCAAGGGCATATCAGATACTTATTGTTGAGGGGCTGTTATAAAGATGTCACTGGAATAAATTGGAATGCTTTGAGAAGATGTCTTTCAGCATGATTGTATCCGCTAAAAAGCCTCTGAAATAGATACTAATTAAGAAAGGAGCAATTTTAACCTCAATAACTGTTGAATAATCTAGTGTTAAGTATGAAGAGAAATAATGCCAAGCAACTGCTTTAGTTTAGATAACCCATTTTACATATGAAGAAACAATCTCTTTGAGCAGACAATCATTTAAAAGAAAGCTAATCTTTCAATTAAATTTTTTATAGCTATTTAATTCCATAATTCCAATTAGTTTTTTTTAAGAAAAATCACCTTTTAATTTTACAATATATTTCAAATAATTTTGAACATATTACCATAAAATCCAGCATACAATGTACACCTATACTTTAAGCTGCATTTTTAAAAATTTTTTGGTATATTCACCCTCATAATGCACACCCCCTTTTTTATGAAGAAACTTGAAATGGACATATACAATGCTCTTATGTTTTGAAGTCATATATTTGAAGTATTATCCCAGACTTCTGTAAAACTAATATACTTCTAGAACTATAACTCTTTTTGTCCATAAGGCTTGTCATTCTTTTTAAATATTTTGATATGTGTAAAAGTAAATTTTTTTATGCTCATCTCTTTTATTTTTAAAGCTATCGTTTTTATACCAAGAGTATAACGCACACCCTTAAATTTTTATTTTTTTGTGTTAAAAGTGTGCATTATATGCTGAATTTTATGATAGTTATTATTTAGTTTTAATATGTGTTGTTTTAATGAATTTTACTAAATTGTGATTGCCTTCTTTTTTATTTATTATTAATTTTCATTTTCTCTTTGTAGTCCATCTGTTCTGGATAGATTGAATTCATTGTTGGAACCAAATGGAGCACTAGTCATATCTGAGCAAGGGGTTGTTGGAGATAAATTACGCACAGTTACTCCTAATCAAAATTTCAGGTGAAAATTGGAAAAAAATTTGTTTTTGTCCTTTATTTTTCTATGTTGTGTGGTTGCATTTTATTAAATCCATTATTGCATTAAGATTAAAAGATTTCTAAAATTGCTAGTAAATTGATTTGTTGTTGTCGTGTCCTTCCCAAAGGGAAGGAATGAAAGTTGCCAGAGCCTGTGAGACAGGTTGGACTTCTTAATGATAGATGGTGACACTACCTATCTCCACCTTCACAATTTAGGCAAGGAATTGGAGGGAGAGAAATATTCTCCAGCCCCCTGCACTCGTGGTTTCTGCTACGACCGTCCACAAGACTTTCAGACCCATTGATTTAACGAGCACGTGCTCCGTGTGTACTCGGAGGGTATTTGGTGGCATCGAACCCAGGCCCGTGAGTCTTGAGTCCGATGCTCTAACCACTAGGCTACCCACGACCCAAATTGATTTGTGATGTGCATATATTAATTATAGATATTGCAAATATAGAATGAAATGTTAACGAGTTATATTTCTCATAGCTTCTTTAAAATATTCTTTTTAATGATATATTCTTAGATTCTAATATTTTTTATTTCATGTTAGGATATTTCTCACAATGAATCCAAAAAATGGTGAAATATCGCAAGCAATGCGTAATAGAGGTGTTGAAATATTTGTTGAGGTAAATTGGTCAGAATTTTTTAGCATCTTCATAAGTCCCAAGTTATTGAGTTTTTCTTAATGGCAAATGATGTTTTTACTCTTTTTTTAGCCAATCAGCTCGGATCCTATAATATGGAGACGTTCACTTGATATATCTTCATTTTCTCAATGTAAAGGATTAAATCATTCAATCATGATTGCTCAATTATATGCATTGCATGACACCCTTTGTAAAGATGATAGATTTGGTAAGTTTTGATTTTGCCATATCATCTGTAATATTAAAGTTTTACAATGCTGGAAAACTCATTTTGACATTTTGTTTGAATAAAAGCTGCATCTATAGCTTTCTCATAAAAATGTCTCTATTGGTGGTAGTTTATTCCCCTTACTAAAATTGTTTTTAACATATTAAGTCATTTTAATGATATTCATATTAGCCCTTTTTTACTTATTTATTACTGAAGAAAGATTTTATTTGTAGAATAGAAGATAAACAATTATATATGAAATTAATTACTCAAATTTAAATTTGGAATGGAAAAATACTGATTATATCTACCAATCAATTTACTTTGTCCCTTATAATGAAAATGAGCTTTTCTGTAAATTATCCTTGATTTGTATGGAAAAAGATAATACTTAATAATCAAAATTTCAAATGCTTATATTTATAATA
The DNA here is from genome assembly GCA_019973975.1 of Trichonephila clavata. Taxonomy (NCBI): domain Eukaryota; kingdom Metazoa; phylum Arthropoda; class Arachnida; order Araneae; family Nephilidae; genus Trichonephila; species Trichonephila clavata. Next base: position 274,725 of record BMAO01013186.1, on the reverse strand, counting down.
GTTTCAAATTCTTGTATTTCTCTTATTAAATTATGCTTATATCTTTTATTTATAGTAGTTGAATATTTATTTCTTTTTTCAGAGTCTCCTTCTTTAACAGACTTTCTGAGTGCAGCATCTCTTTGTGCTCAATTTCTTCAAAGGCATGATGATCCCAGAAATGCTTTCTTCAGAGCTTGTGAATCAGTATATGCCAGCAACAGTTTTAACTTTAATCTGAAAAAGGTCTGAATAAAAACATTCTTTTATTACTATATACGTATCTATGTCTTACTATTAAATGTTATAAGCAGTCGTTTTTGAAATATTGCTTGATAATTTAATTTTCAAAAAATAAATCTCTTTAAAAAAAATATTTCTGTTGAATATATTTAAAAGAGTTTAATTAAAGAGAAAGAGAATTGTGTTTAAAAACAATCATCAAAACTCTTATTCCATCTCTAAAATCATTTGATGCTACTAAAATACCAGGTAATTATAATTAAAGTTACACTATTCAGAGGCCTGTAGAACCCCACCCCTTCTGCGTATCTGATTTTGATGAAACTTGGAATATATGCTATATGGACCACGGAGAGAAGGTTTCTGCAAAAAAAAAAGTTCAGATTTTGATCACAAGGAGGAAATGTAGTGCCCATTTCATATGTAAGAATCGTTACAATTTATTCAATTACAGAATATGCTCCATTGACATCAACAACGTGTTGGAAGCGCATTATATCATTTTCAATGGTAGCATGAAGCAACTCGCCAGGTATTTCAGCCAAATGGCATGTAATGCTAGCTTTAAAATCAGGTAAGGTCCTAATTCCTCCGCTATAAACACAGTCTTTTAGAAATTCCCACAACCAGAAATCACAGGGATTGAAGTCGGGTGAACGAAAAGGCCATGCATCTGGAAAATGTCTGGATATTACTCGGTTGTCGCCAAAGTTAGCATTAAGTAGTGCTTTGACTTGACGCCCAATGTGAGGAGTTTCTCCATCTTACATAAAGATAGTGGTTTGCAAGCATTGTCGTTCCTGTAAAGCAGGATTGACTGGTTGTTGAATGTATTGCAGAATTTTTCGTACTGTCGACAACAAAATCTCCAACTTGCATCACACTGATCATCCACTTGTTGAAGAATAAATGGAACTGGAGGCTCTTTCAACCAAAGCAGTAGTGACTTCTTCCACAGTTTCAGTTCCAACTGGTTTCTGTCTTCTTCTGGGCAGCACACTCAAATTTCCAGTTTCTTCAAATTTCATAATCATCTTCCACAAACCAATTCTTGATATGAAGATCAAGAATTCTTATATTCAGATCCTTTAAATGACGATATTCATGCAGAGCAGCTAAGTCATTCTGATGAAGCATTTTTATCATTAAAGATCAATCTTTTTTGTAAGGGGGTGATTAACGATGCAAAACGCACACTGAATGATTCCCTGGCTATGACTGCAAGTGTACATAGAGGTTTTACAGATTTTCATAAGGAATGTTTGATAAAAACCACCTGGTAGTCAAAATTTGTACTAATTTTTTTTATTGCAGAGACCTTTTCCCCATAGTTTATATAGTATATATTCCAAGTTTCATCTAAGTCTGATAACCAGAACACAGGTTCTACAGGCCTCTGAATTGTGTAACTTTAATTATAACTATCCGGTACCTGCTGTATTATGCACACACATATAACATGTGAACATTTACTTCAGTCATTTATTTATAAGACACATCATTCTGTGGGGTTGATATAAATATCAAGACTAAAGTCTGCTGTTGATAAATAACCAATTCATTTGTTAGAATTATTACATTTGAAATATCTAAACTTATTTTTAAATTTTTCTCTAATTGATATTCATTTTTTCTTTTTAGGGGATTATTGAATTAATCACTATTAGAGTACAGAAGTTTCCACCTCTTCCCAGAGATGTATCCATTCCTATTACTGCTTTATTGCCAACTACATTTGATTATCGCCATAGTATTGCTTTTGCAACTATGCAAAAGGAAGCTGCTATATTTAAATATTTCTTAAGCCATTTCAAAAATTTCCTTAGAATGTAAGTTTCATACTTCTTTTCACAAGACTAAGTATTTAAATTACTTAAATAGGATCTTTATACTGATTAATAAACATTTGACCATCTATTTAATTTCATAAGCTCTTGAATTGTTTTGTTTAAAATTTTACATGATTTTAAAATAACATTCTTTATCCTTTTTTGTTGTTGTTTAATCAAAGGGTTTTTATACAGTATAAAAATGTTTATCTGTGATCTCTTTATTTTACAAATTTATGTAAAAAGTTAAAAGATCTAGAAAATAATTATTTAAAGAAAAGTATTATGTTTCTTATTACTTTGAATAGTTATTATATCATTGTAGAATTAATAGCAGACAAATGTTTGATTTTTTTTTATTCAAAAAATTTGAACATGTATTTAATAATAATTTTTTTTTTTATTTAGGCAAGAAGAAAGTGCTCAAGTTTCTGATAACCATTTTCCATATCCAACTCCAAATTATCTGTTATCAACTAGTATTAATGAAAGATTCTTCTGCATAATCCGAATGATGTTAGAATCATGTTCTGTTCAATCACATGGCTTATTAGATATTTGGCTTCAAACAACACTGGAACAAGAAATCAAACATGAGCCTAATAATAAATTTAAAGATATATTACAGTCATGTTTGCAGCTGAAAAGTGTGCTTGGTGAACAACTCAATGATGAAATTGTTCTGGAGCTACTAAATGTTGTTTCTGAAATTTATGATCATGCAGGTAATTTATTCATTTATTTAATAAATCAATTATCGGTAAAGTAGTTTTCTATTAGATTGCTTGCTACATTTTCATTATTGCTTAAGATCTTATTTTTAAAAGAAAAGTGTTTAAGTAAATCAAATCAGCTTTATAAATTATAGATGGAGTAATACTATCATTATTATATATTATATGCTTGTTCATGGCTGTCTTTTCCAAGCTCAAACCAAACTAAGAACACAATCTCAGGCAGAAAAGATTTTCCAGTTTTATTTCAGCTCATGATTTCGTCATTCATATTGTAAAACATATTTATTTGTGGCCCGAGGGTAACAGGATTATAAATTATTATTAGACAAAATGACTGCAAGGGAAAGTGGCAATACCCAGAGGGCAGATTTTTAAAGGGTTTACATTTTGTACGAGTTATGAGATGTATGTTTAAGAATGAGTTGGGTGCAGTTTGATCATTCTGTATCCAATAAATGTTTGTTTTTTCTCCTAAATTTCCCTTATGAATGATTAAATTAAGAAAACATTTGCACAAATAATTTGTATATTTACTGGTCTGTCTTTTCATATTAGTCAAAATTCATAAATATGCAATTTTTTATTTTACAATTTAACCTGCAAAATCCATTTAATATTGCAGCATAAGGCTTATATGTGTATATTATACACGAAAAAAGCAATGTGTTGATTCAGTAAAAAAAAAAAAAGAAATGTACTAGACCTTTGATGTTTGCAATTAATTTGAAACCATTTTGGTAAAACTTAAAACGATGTAATGAAAGGAATTGCTGTTTAGCCTGCTCGACCTCAGCATTGTTTTGGAAGTGACATCCTTAAAGTTTTGGTTTTTAATGCAAGGAACGGGTAAAAATCCAATGAAGCAAGATGAGGGCTGTAAGCCTCCCATTCAAAGTTACGAATCTGATTGCATGTGATCTTTGCTGTGCATGGTTTTAAATTGTTGTTCAAACACACAATATCTTCACTAAAAAGTCCTACTGTCTTTCATTGAATGGCAGACCTAAATTTGGTGAAGGTATTGCAGTAAGTAGCATGCGCATTGAGGATTCCTTCATGGAGGAAATCTAGAAGAATCACCCTATTTCTGTCCTGGAGCTCTGTGGTCATAAACTTTTCTGTAAAGGATGATACTTTGAGTTTTTACCATTCTGGTGAACTAGAATACTTCTATGTCATTGCTGAAGCCTTGGTTTTCATGGAGTCGAAGATGGACTGGAGCTTGACCAATACACAGTGGAGATGCCACATCTGACTACGCTATGTGCCTGCCTACAAACTGTTAGAAATAGTCTTATACAGACCTCTATTTTTCTATTGGTGACGACGTTTTCAACTAATAACTGTCTACCATCATGATATGTACTTGAACAACCTCGGACTCACCATTCTGCTTCTACTGTCTTCAACACTTCATGTATGTCATTCCTCCTACACTGATGTTCCTTCCATCATTGAAATAGCAGCAAATAAGGTTTCTTACAAAGATTGTTTGTTTCACCTAGTGTACCATCTTATCTTTAAAAAAAAGGATGAAACTTACTTTTGGAGGAAAAAACTTCCTTCATTTATATATATACAGTCGAACCTCCATAATACGAAACTCTATATTGCGAACTTTTTCCATTTTCACGATTTTCATTCATAAAATAATCTCCCAATAGCGAAGTGCATTTTCCATTTAATAAACTTTTTTCTTGTGATTCAATTTTTTTTCTCTCTGTTTTTAAAGTATTTCTGGACATTTCAAGTTATTCTCTCTTTAACACATTTTATGGTGGTCATAAATCTTGAACTGTTTTTATTAGGTGCCTAACTCGCCAAAAACAATAGAATTCTGGGCATTCCATCCAATAAGTACAGCCTTTAACCCTCATTTTCCAGTTTACTAGAAACATCTTTATATCTCTTTTCACCCTCAGTGGAGTTGTCTCGTGTTCTTGAACTAGTCTGTTCATTTGTAGTGATAATCAGTCATACTGGTAACCATTTCTTGTTGCTAAAAAATGTCAAAACGTAAGTGCTTGAGCATCAAACAAAAAAAAAATTTTCTTAAGGAAGAGGATAAATTTGTGGAAAAAAAAGGATATTGCTTTAAAATTTGGAATTTCTCCAAATCACTCTAACTACGGCTCATTAGCAAAACTCTATATACATGTCAAGATTAACGGATGGAGGGTCAGTTGACTACATGGGACATTGTATCTCAATAAAAGGCACAGGTGGTTCGCCCCTTACGCCGGGATCATAACATGTGCGAATTATTTTGGAGATTGGCTTTGTAGTGGATACTCCTTTTTTTTTTTAACTTCCTGACTTACAGACGCCTGTTTGTCCAAACACTCAATAGACGAGATATAGTCCTTTTGTTGTGGATTACTTTTTCCTATTGAAGTATCCAGTTTGAATAGAGTGTACTGGTGCCAAAGATAGTCACAGAGGCACACCCTGCAAAAGTATGACAGGATGAATTATGGCCTCCCGATGTTGGACACAAGCCCTTGTCGCGATAAAGTTCAAAATAGCCGGCCATTGTTCGTCCGCACCAGTGGAATGCAAATGAAGTGGAGGGAGGCACATGCAAAATTTGTGGCTTGCCAAAGAGAGGTGGCGAGGGGTGTGTGGATAACCCGAATATATTTCAGAAATTTTTTTCTAATAGCTAGAAATTACTTCAGAATTTAAGCTATAAACATGCTATTTACTTCTCATCATTTTCTGTTAAGGGCCTAAACTAATCTCTTTTATTTAAGAGACATATTTAAAAGATAAGAAAAAGGCACATATACTTAACCAAAATTACAATTACATATCACAGTTTGATATTTTAAAGAGGAAAAAGGGGGATACAAATCTCCTGTAATGTTCAAATTAGTTTGATTTTATTCTTCAAAGTAACTCATTCATATAATTACATATTATAAATTGCTAGTTAAAGAATCCTTTTCCCATTATAAATTTTTTTTAAAAAAAATATAATGTGAAAAACATGCACAACTTTCATAAAATGATAAAATCAATATTAAATAGGTTTTTGGGGTCACAAAAATTCATTGTCCAGTTTAAAAGATTTTTTTAAAAAATTAGGTGTGTGTTTTGAAAAATATATATGGATGCAATGTAGTTATGTGGTGTGTACTTTGGTAATATAAATGACCTAGTTTGTGTAAATTGGAAAAAAATATATATTTCTTGTTTTCTAATATAAATAATTTGCTATTTATAATTTTAGGAAATCTTGCTGTGAAAAAATATGAGTTACCTATTGACCCTAGATGGAAACCAGATATCTGCAGACGACTTATGCTTCAACTGAGACAGAGTTCTGATAATGAGAGTGATGATTCTATTGACACTGACATGATAGAATTTAAAGTTTTCTGTTGTGCTAATAAGTAAGTGTGATTGTTTTATACTAAAATAGTGCAAAACCTTATGTATGTCTGTGCATGTTTAAAAGATATCTCTCTTCTATTCTTATAAACTTGAACTGAAGTTTACTTGATCAAATATTTAAAACATATTCCACATTTTATATTCATATTGCAATGTCCCAGGTAAATTGTTTTCACCAATGGAAATTTTTTTTATCTTACAATTTGCCATTAAAATGTATGCTATGCAATGTTTAATAGTGAAGAAATAACCAAAGCATTTATTTTCTTTTGGAGTAATATTCTAATCTAGTCTTAATTTGTTTCCATATTCATAAAATATATTCAGTTAAGTTTATTCATGAGTTCTCAATAGAATTTAATAATGTTATTAAAACTTTTATGCCAATTTACTGTGCTTCATATAATAATATTGGAAACAATTTGACCATTTCTTTAAAAAATGATATTTTCTTGAAGACTCAAATCAAAACTGATTATATCCTTCTTTGGCAATTTCAAATGCTATTTGTATCTTTGAGATATGGAAACAAATTTTTTACAATTTCACATATTTCTGTCAAACAAAATAATTTTAAAAATTATGCAAACACAAATAAAAAAAATAATACTTGAGAAAATTATTTTTTAAATTTAAACTGAAGATCTATCAAAGCCTTCTTTAAGAAATTAAAACTCCCTTCTGTATTCCTTCTCCATTCTTAATCCCCTAAGCATTGTTTACGATACCCAAGACAATGAAAACGTGCTTGTTGATTGATTCACTAGAGGACTTTTTTCTTGAAAATCTGGAACCTTATGATGGTTTTATCGAAAAGTTGAAAGAGGAATTATAGTTTTCTAAACTTAATTAACAATTTCCTCAATAAGTTATAAATATCTAAAACCAGGACATATAGGGAAGATTTCCATCACAAATATTCAACTCAAAAGCCTACTCTGAAGTCCTGTAATTCATATGACAAAATATTTTAACAAGTGCATCACACTCAACTATTTCCCAGATGAATGGAAAAAAGCTTACATAAATGTACCTAAACCAAGCAAATATCTCACATTTTTCAACAAATATAGATTGATTTGCCTTATCTGCTCTGAGGGGAAAAAATACTTTTGACTAGAATCGGAACCACTAGTACAATACGATCCCAAAATATGGTGGCAGGCATGTCATGAGTTTGAGCCTTGTGCCGCTGAAGATCCACCATCTGGAGGGGGCTGATGCAGATGAAATATATTGAGGTTCAGATGTCCTCCCATTGGTGTGAACTGGAAGTTAGAAGAGAGAGTGCCAGCTCAGGCATCATCCTCGTCACTTGAGCTTGGTTCAAAATTGCAAGGTCCACCGTCAAAGCCCACATGCAGCTTAAAAGTGTGATGTTAATATAACTCCCTCTCTCACTTGCTACCAAGTGTCTCCCCAAAACATCTCACAAATGATATTTTAAACAGGAGAGCATATGCTGGTCAATCCATTCTGCAGATATACTCACTTTCTAGAAATTTTTTGACAGCAGCGGTCACGTGTGGATGTTCATTTTCATCTACAAAAATAAAATCGAATACACCTCAAAACAGAAGCACACATTAGAGAATAATTTCTTCTCAGTGATTATCACTGGCTAGTGAGCCACTGTCAGAACATGGAGCTACAATCGTCCATTCAACATCATGCCATCTTTGTGCATCCACTCCAGAACCACCTCAACATTCACTTTCCCTGATGTTAGTGGGATGAAACTGTATCCTTACTTTCTCCTTATCAATTAGGGCTGAGAATTGTTGCTTAGACTAAAACGACTCTCATCTGTAAACAGAACGTAACTTCATTGATAAGATGTCTAGTCTTTTTCTTAGCTCCCTTACAAACAATACTGCTGATTGGCTGCTGTTAATGCATGCTAGTGTATATAAAAGAAAATATATTTTTCAATTTAACTACATTTAGATTGTATTAAATTTTGTTCTAATATATAATATATATTAATGTAATCCATTATAACACATATTATTTATTCTAAATTTTAAAAAACAAAGGTTTTTTACCATGATAATACCCAGATATTTACCATGTTCGTATGACACGAATTTGCAGGGAAACTGTTTTTTCTACTTCATATTAATAATTATTTCATTTTAATTTATATCTTAAAATATGCAGTTAACTGGCACAACTGCAAGGGTTGTTTGGCAGGATTATATTTTGAGTTAAATTTGACATTTTAAAGTATTAAAACTTTATCTGTATTATTTTCCACCTTGTGCATAAAAATGAACATTTTTAAGTTGCCAGAAATTTTTATTACTGTAGATTAGCTTCACTATATCCATGGATTTATTAGCATTTTTTTCAGTTGTGTCAGTTTGAAAATTTAATAGAATTATAAATTGAGATCTGCTTGAGAGAGAAAGAGTATGGGGTTATGAAAAGAACACAGAAGTGTGTTTATACTATTATCTTAATGCTGTAATTAAATTGCAAGTAACAAATAATTGCATGATTTGTTTTATTTTAATAAAGGAACTTATTTAGAAAGAAATCTTTGCATATTTTTTTACTTAAGAATAAATCATCCACATTTTTAGATTTCTTATTTCAAATATAATATAACATTGATGTTCTGTATTTTCAAAATTTCTTTTGTAAATGAGATTTAAGTAACATGTATTTGTAATCTGCCTTTTAAAATTGAATTGATATTAAAGAAAAACTAATTTTTCTTGTTTATGAAAATTTACTTATTTCTTTTCAGATTCAATTTACTTCTATTGCTAAGAACTTTAGAGTTCACCACCTCCTCTATTCCAAGAGAAAGGCAAATGCTTTCTCTTATTAAATCAGAAAAAGTATCCAGATATTTACAAGAAAGAGGAAAGAGAACTTCTGTTGTAAAGAGCATTCCACATTTTCTTAATACTATACCTGACATTCTTTTGGGGATTTTAAGGAAAGAAATGGATTGCACTGATCAGAATTATTGGAAAGTAAGTTAACAATGTGTTACATTGTTTTTAATGAAGTATTTTTATATAATTTATTTGTATGGTGATTTATTTTGATAAAGACACTGCTGTTCTAATGATTGCTTATTTTGTTTAGTTTCGTGATATCCTGTATTCTTATTATGTTTGTCGACAAATATGTGAACAACCAATCCAGATAGAGGAAAGTGAACATCAATTAATTGTTTTCATTGCACATTTTTACTGGTTATGGAAAAAGGTTAAAAAGCTATATGAACCAGAAAAGGAGTAGGTTTATTTTTTTTTTCCATCTCTTATTTTCAAATAAATTTGTATTACATTGATTAATAGCAACAATAATTATTTTCTTAAAATTCAGTCATGCTCTTTTGATAAGAAAGAGACTTAAAAAATTAAAACATTTATTCAGCAAAATTTCAGCTATTAATATCAATGATCTTTACTTTTCAAACTATGATTTAAATTTTTATTAAGGACTCATATTTTAAGTGTAGGAATATAATGATGGAATGTGTAATATCAGCAAAGGAAGGGGGCATAGTAATAGAGTTATGGAATGCTGCTGATAGGAAACATGTTTAATTCCGATGGTATTATATCTGAAACAGTTAAATTTCTTATTAGCTATTCAAGAATTTGTTTGGTAATGGTGCTGACTTAGGGTTTTGTATTGTTATTAATAGATTGATCGCATGTTTAATATGTGCATGGGTTAAATATATTCTGTTCAGTCCTCAACCAAATATCAATTTCATTACATTAAGAAGATCATGCAAATCCTTCCATGCACATAATTGTATACTTCCTATACAGTGGTATATGTCTTAAATCTTCTGAAAAATCTAAATCTAAAGTGTCTATCTTTAGTCTTTGAAAAATGTGTACTTGTAATAATTTGATACAATTCATAGTTATTAATTTAATACCTAAAACTTGGTAGTTTGCAAAAATTATTTGTAAAAAAACCCACCCACTAATGAAGTTAGAAAGAAACTTTTAGAACCAAAGAAACTTTTAGTGGGAAGAACAGGAAAATATGTACAGGTTTCGTCTTGATTAACAACTTAACGGTCAGATAATTTTGGCGAAAAAACAGTCTTATATATATATAAAAGTGCCTTTTTTTATTATTCATTTGTAATTTTTGGATTAATTTTTAGCTTGAAATATGAAATTCAATTTTTTAAGTAAAATAAACATTTAGGGTTACAATCACTGAATGTTGGTTTTCCAACAAGGAGAAATTTTTTTAAAAAACATGTGTTTTAAGCATTAAATGAAAATTTTATTTCACTTATGCATAATATAAATAATCATTAGTAATTTTTTCTTGTGATAAATTTCAAAGCATGAGATGCAAAGGCCAACATCACAATCTGGACAGTAGTTCCGAGTTTCCTTTCTGCATCTCTTATTCTTTTCATCTCTTTTGGAACAACATCAGTTCTTATCAGTTGGAGGTATCTGTCTAATAAAATGTCTTTCAATCAAACATTTGGGGTGATTCTCCAAGCTTGGCCGGTCTCTTTTTGCAGTAGTTTCTGATGTAGAATATTTTTCAATAAATTCATCCACTAAAGATAAACGAAACATCAAATGGGATTTTTTGCCTCCTTGGTTTTTTGTAAATAATATACGAGTTAAAAATAGATTGATATAACAAATGAAAAAAATATTTTCTTATAAATACTTCTTACCTTGTTTTCGAGCAATAGAGTATTCTCCGATATATTAGTCTACATTGTCTACTGCTCCCATATTTTTATTGTAGTCAGTGACAAAAAAGTACTAAAAGTAGAATCTGATTCACTTCCTGACTCCATAATGTATACAATATTGAAAAATATTTTCTTTTTATCAGAGAACGTAACCCATGTGTTTTCATGAAGAGCGTAACTAAGTACTTGACCTAAGATTACAAAAACGTATCGCTAATATATATATTTGATTGTGCTAGCATCTAGTTTAAAAAAAAATTAAATAATTATTGCTAAACACACGTTACAAATAATTTGGTACTCCCATCTGGTGTATAGATTAAGAAATAAACAATATTCCAGGCTTAAGAAATCGATTGTTTCAAGCTTTTTTTTGACAAAACACTTTTCAACACTTCAGCCCTGAAATATCACGGGCATGAGGAGTAGAGAGGGAAATTTCACCCCGTGAATTTGATGGGAGCGAGAAGCAAGTGGTTAAAAGCTATCAATCTATTGCACATCAATAGAAGAATTAAATGACAAAATTTTAATATGTACAAAATATCCATTAAAATTTAACAGTATAGTATAAGTCACTCCATAATTGTCAAGATTTTTTTTACAATTCTTTCGAAACCAGTGACCCATTTGTTTTTATCTAATAAGAGAAAAGCAATATTTTGAAGTACAAAAAAATACTTTGAGCATAAATGCATTTATGATCAATTTATATAATTAAATGAAATATACAGCTGTGCTGAAAAATCTTATATTAATTAAAGAAATCAGGATGCATTTATTTTTCTTATTCAGTATGAGGGGGAGGAGTCCTAACTGGGACCCCTCTCCCTCTGTCCTGCGCGTCTCTAGGTGTGGGGGGAAACGAAACATCACCATAATAACAAATAGATTTATTCAAGCTCTGAACAAACACTTAAACAATCACAATTTAAATATAAGAAGAAACCTAGGAGTGATATCTAAAACGTAGATTAATCCTAATATTCAATCCTAAGTAAACCCGACTACCAGAAATGGATAAGGAGAACAATCACTAATGAACCTCAAGCTGATTCTGAATCTACTATCTTCAATCTAATAATTTATTCTCAGAAAATACCTATTAAATGCGTGCTAAGTTTGTGAAGTAAATTCTCCTGAGTTCAACTTACTTGTCAGCTTCACGGCTCCTCTTTTACATCTACAAAGCCTATATATATATATATAGACTTTATATAGTCGAACTAATTAACATATATTATTCTCGTGTTTTTCTTGAAAGGCTGTGAATTAGTATAAATGCTAACCCCAAAGTTTCCCCAAGAGGATTAGTCAGAATATCTCACGAATAGCCCCATCACAAGTAGGATTAAAAAAGGATGAAGCAAGGTTTTATCTTTGACTGTATTTATTATTAAATTTTAATTTAGTCTTCACTAGATCATTCAGAGCTTTTCCTTTGTTGGTTATTTTGATTATATTGAAAGGATATTTTTTTTTCAAAGTTTTTCTATGAATTTTTATTTTACTTTTATATAGTATTTTTATTTCTTTGCTTATTGTAAAATGAAATGTAAGCAATTACTATGTATAAGTATTTTGATTATGGTTATGGCATTTTAAATAATCTACTTCATATTTCTTGTATGAAGTGTTTAAATTTATTAAAACTTGACTGTATTGATTTCAAATGCAATTAAAGATTATTTTTAGAAATTTTACATCATTTTGTCTTCTGATTATTCAATTCTAATTTTCAAAAATATGTTTTGATAGCTCATGATTAAGTAATTATTATGAGATTAAAAATACTACTCTTTATTAAAAAAATTAAAATGTATAAAATGTTGTACTGTTTGTTTTTATTTAGTTTAGTCTCAAAAGTTTTATATTAGATCTTTTTAATCATAGGACCTTTTAAAGGTTTGTTTTGATTAAAATTGTAATATTCTGTTTTAGTATTCCTCCAGCACTAGAAAACTGTTTCCATGTGATTGATCGATGTATTTCATACAAAAGTCCAGAACTAATGTTTCGATTAAGGTTTGTGAAGAAAAACAAATATCCACTTGGATTCAGTACTGAGGAGGCTGCTAATTTGTATTACACTGCTTTAAGGTAGGTTCTTGCACATTTTTCATTTTTATATCTGTATAATTTGCTTATATATTATTTATATCCATATATTATCTATATATAATAAAATATCGTGTGTGTGCATTCTGACATAGTTTTTTCTAAAACTCTATGCTATTAAAATTCGTTGGTAAACAAACGTATGTATTATTACGTAGATCGGGGTTCGAGGATTTTATGCAAAATCAGTTGTAAATAACAAGACAGTTCTTTAAGAGCGATGAGTATTTATTGTCAAAAATCAATCCTTGAAATACAGGATTCTGCAGCAAAATTCACAGAATAAATAACAGAAGGATTTCACACCTTCAACAGCACTTAGACACAGTAAGCAGTGTCTAAAAATACACGTAAGTGACTATTCACAAGCACAGCCAAGCTGATCAAGTTCAAGGCAAGTCTACTAATCGCTAATCAAAGCAATGCTCACTACTCGCTGGTTGAAATTAGACTGACTCTTGCGGCGAGTATCACTCTATTTATAGCCGGGACCGAAAGTTCCGAAAAGATGCGCACGCGTCATAGATCTTGAAATTAGTGGATTTATCTACTAATTTCTAGAAGAATCCAGAGGGTCCCAAACTCGCCAACATGGTCGCCAAGTTGATCACCAAAGTTGCCAACTTGGTCACTGAAAATGATGCCAATTTGGCTCAATCGCCAATATTTCGCCAAGTTCCCGTTGAATCGCCATTATAACGTAAGGGACGGCATTGCTTGTGAATACTACAATTTTAGCATGAAATAAATATAGCATAGAGTAATATAAAGATATTGCTCATCCAAATACAAATTATTTACATTATTTTATACAAAATTCGTAACAATACAAAATTCGTAACAGTATGTAAGGCTATCTTCTCACGAGCCTCTGATCACAGATACATGCCAAAGGTATCAAAAGATGGAAAATTATCCAAAGAAGCCATTTGGATTAAATTGTAAAATTTAATAACTGTAAATTACTTGATTAGTTTGCCCCTGCATGCAGTTTATTCCACTTATACGTTATAAAACGTGACACGGAAAGATTTTCCCATTTTTTAAATTGCAGTCTAATTTTCTGTATCAAAATCGGAAAAAAATAATTCCTGAATTGGAGTTCAGTTTGTCACAATACAGTATTTGTATATATATATTTTATACAAAATAACAATATTTTCCATTTTTTCTAAAATGAGTAAATTTTGACGCATATTTATGAAAAAAAAAACATTTTAATCATTCTGTATGGATTTCTAATAAATCAACATTCTGTGCTATAAAAAAGTTCATACTTTGCTCTTTTAGAACCAGTAATTTAAAAAATTAAATACCAAAAACTTTTAAAGATATTTAAAAAAAATATCTAAAATTTTAATTAAGCTTTTAATAACTTCGCCATTTATGTAAATAATCGCACAAAACTTCCCCCCCCCCCATGTCTAATGTTATTATTTGTGTTCTATCCAAAAATTGAAAAAACTGCTTAAAAATTACAGATTTTAAAAGTTTTGTGCTAATACCTTTTTTACAAAAATTCATTTATTCAGTATTTTTTTATTATTATTGTTCCTCTTTTTGTTAAAAATAACAGTTGTTTGTTATCAATGGGTGAAATTTGGAATGTATAGATTAAAAATTAAGCTTTCAAAAAATTAAATTTTTAAGTATACATTTGCAAACTACGTTAATGCAAAGCAACTGTCATTATTGGTGTCCAAAACCTGTTTTCGAGCCAAATGACATTTCATGCCTTAGGTGTTTTGAATTTTAAGCTGATACAGGTTCCAGTAAAATTCCTTTAAAATAGTTGTAGATTTTTGAAAATTTCAATTTTTCTGTCTTTTTTCACATACAAAAAATATATGCAAAAAAATGCATTTTTTTTCTTTTTGGAGTCCCTAAAAAGTGCAATGAAAAAATAGTTAAAATTGCCAAATTCCTATAATAATTAATTAGGGTAAACCTACCACAAATTCAAGATTTTGTGTGCTTATAGTGCATGCATAGAAAGACAAATTCGGCAACCTTACTCCCCCCCCCCTTCTTTTTTGCCACTTACTGTGGTGTTTTCCCATTTTTAACAAATTAGATTTTTATTTCAATGGCATTTTTTACGCAATTGGTATGTTGCAATTTATTGGAAAATGAACATATTTATTATAAAATAATTATTGTGTTTTTTTTTTTATAATACATTTTACATCAAATATGTTTCCAATTTTCATATAAAGTGTTTCTATTTGTCAGCCATTATCCTAACTTATGAGATACCAAATGAAACAATTAAAAGAACCAAATAATGAAATGTTTCTATCTTTTTGAATGTTTTTCTTATATAGTGAATGTAATTAATGAAGATTTAAAATCCATTTTTATTATTTTAAACTCTGAGTATTTATTATAAATATTAAATATGAACTTAGTTTTTTAAAACACATCACAAACGAGAGTCTTCTTCATTCTTAAAAAATTGATTACAGAAAAACAGTGTAATGAAAAACTATATAAATATAATAAAATGCTGAAATGTTTTTATCAGATACTATTATTTTCTTTTTGAATGTTTTTTCAGTGAATGTAAACAAATTTCTAGGCTCCCCCTCCCCCATTTCCCCCCCCTACTTACATATTTTGAATCAAACATTCAAATGTCCAGAAATAAGCAATTGTTTCAACATATAATGTTGAGAATTTTTTATTCATTACTTAATGATTATGGATTTAAATTAATATACTAATAATAATAATATTAAATTATTATTAGTAGTAGTCAACATGACGCTGACTGCTTTAGGCTTGGGTTCGAATTCAAGATAAGCCATGGATGTTTGTAAATGTATAGCGCCTTTATGGCATGGGGGTACTCCTCTAAATAGCCATCAAGCCGCAAGTCCTCTCGTGAAGATGGTTGGAGAAGTGGGAGGCCCTTGACCACCTCCAGGTGTTATCCATTAAAATTAGGGTGGAAACGAATCAAATTATGCTGTCATCTGTGTTCTGCTCAAAGCTATGGCTAACGACAGGCGTATACTTAGCCCCTTGCCATGATGAATTTTGTGAGCTTTGATCTGATCTTTGCCGAGCATGTGGCATTAGCAACAACAATTAATTTAAATAAAAAAAAAACTAAAGGGGTATTTTTTATTTCATTACTAAATTAATTATCTAATAATGAAATAGTACATTGTCTATTATTTTGGATAAAACTACATTAGTTTTTAGACTTATTTAAGCTAACTGTATGTAATGATTGATTGATGAATGAAAATCTGAAATCTATTTTATTAATTTACATTCTTAGAAAGTAACTACAGTAGAATGTCGTTTATCCGAATCAGTTGGGACCGGGCACCGTTCGAATAACCAAAAACTGAATTCTAGTTTTCCTTATTATTCCTTACTAAATATCTACAACCCAGAGTAGGAAATGTGCCTTTAATTAAGATTAGTAACAAAAGCAAGGCAGAAGATAAATTTAATAATTGCTAAGATTCAATTAACTTACATTTAGCACTCTTTGATTACTTACGGTCTGAATTACCGTAATTCCTTTCTCAGCTATTCAACCTCTGGTTGATATTATTCAATTATAACTTATTGGCTCAATTGTCAATTAACAAATTAATTAATCGTCGAGCCGCTCTCAACTAGCTTTCCATTACTTTGCGCTAATCATTAACTTCTATCATTTAACTCCTAACCTCTGTCTTGTACAAAACAGTTAATGCTTAAATATATGCCTTCATTTACAAAAACAGCATCTTCTTCTTCAGGAGAAAGTTTTCAGTACAGCAATATTTAAAGGAATAGTTTTTCCCAAGAGGATTAGTAGGAGGCTCGTAGATAGACCCATTACAAAGTCATTGATCAAGATTTTGAAGAAAAATCTTATTTCTATGGGGGGGGGAATAGTTTTACACTCAAAAAAGTCCATGTAATGCTGATTTAAAGAGGGGGGGGGATCTGATAGAACGAGAAGCAGAAGAAATTTCATAAAAGGGAATTGTAGTGACATAAATATAGAAGTCACACAAATTCCAGAAAGAGTGACACGGAAAGAGGAAGGGGAATTTTCATAGCAATATGTTATGCATTTGAAAATGTCCTGAGCTAAATGGAGGGGAAAGAAACCTGTCTAACAAGGTGAAGAAGTGGAACAAACTTGGAAAAAGAAATTTTAATGACAAAACTATTGAAATCATTCATATTGTGCATGCGGGCACACACACAGAGGTGCTGGCATCCTGAACGAAAGAGGAAATTCCCATGGGGATTAAAAGTTATACACTCAGTAAAAGCCTGTGCAACACTGGGCTAAACAGAAGGGAAAGAAACCCATATGACGGGGCAAAGAAGTTAAAGAAATTTCGAAAAAGAATATTTTACTGGTATATTAATATAGAAATCGCACCTACCTGATATTGAGAGGAGAAAGAAAAATTTCCACGGGGAAAATTTTTTAACTCGAGAAAGTCTGTGTAATGCTGGGCCATGCAGCTAGTATGCTCTTAAAAGTTGATGTAATCTATACAGTTTTTGTCAATTATCCAAGTTTTATATATATATGTATATATATATATACACACACATTATGGGTGTTTGCATCATTTTTATCATAACATGCAATGTTAATTTATTTAAGGGGACATAGTATGATTCATTTGACAACCATTAATCAAAAATGCTAATAAATTTTTTTTTAAATTATTCTTAATCTTACAAAATTTGAAAGCTTTAAGTTAAAAAAATTTTAAGTTTGGATAACATTTATCTTTGTTTTTATTCACATTCCAATGGTAGATAAAAACCTTAAATTGATTTATCTCAGAAAGAAAAAATAACTAGTTTATCTGCATTTAAAATGCTAAGGCTTTTTTTCTATTGTTCCAAATGCTTTGATATTTTTTTCTGCCTATTGCTATTATTGTACATGTAAAAAATAGTTGAATTTAGAATTTATAAATTTTTCAAGGAATTTTCAATAAGTATTCATACAAAATGGTATTTTATGAATATCAGTCATGTTAGCAGAAAACCTATACCAACTTTTTAATACATAATTTGACATGTGAATCAAATTTCATATGTGAATGTCAATTATTGTAGAAGGAGTGGCATTTCAAAATATCTTCATGGATTTTTTTCTTTAAAAATTTAAATGGTTAACTTTTTGTAGTACTTTGAAAACAAAAACTGTTTTACATACTACATGTACTTAAGTTACTAGCAAAAAAATTGTAAAAATAATTAAATCAAAGATTTTTTTATAAGTCATACTATGTTCCCTTAAAAGTGGAATTTAACCATTGTTATCAACATAGGCTTCTATGAGCTTACTTTATCTGAGTGTCAAGTTTTCTATATCAATACAAAGTTTTACTCTCTTCATTCAAGACAATAACATAATGATTTGAAAAGATGTTAATTAAATAATGGAATTAAACAGTGTTTAAGTGCGTAACGTAAAACAAAGGAAGGTCTTAATCCAGTTTTTTTTTTTTTTTTTTTTTTTCATGATCTTTGCATTAACCTCTCATTTTGATCCAATCAGAAAGACAATTTTTATAATCAATTATAAACTTTTATTCTAAAATAAATGTAAAATATATCTATGCATATTGTGTGTCCTTAGTAACTATGTAGTAATGATTCTGTACTCTTAATTAACATTGTTTCTGTTGTGGCACTAAAGTCCCTTTATTTGTATGGAGGAAAACTTGGAGAATGAGGTGTCAGATTGGATTTTACCACTGTACTGTGGTCAAAATTGCAACATTAAGAATCAGTCATGTATATTATCACCTTTAAAATAAATAATTCCTCTGAAAATCAGAAAATTTCTGTATTTTTTTGATGTTGCAAAACCTGTGTGTGTGAATTAAAGACACAAGATGGCACAGAGGCTTTGTGTAGCATAGGGATGGGGACAATCTGCTCCCCAACCTCTAGCAACTGGATACATGTTTATACTGATGGCTTAAAACTAAATATGCACGGTTTTCCATGAATCACTCTTTATTCAGAATATTTCTTCAATTATCTTTCTTTGGAATGCAACAATTTCATTTAATGGAGAAATTTCATCAATAAAAAGGCCACAGTAGCTTAGTGGTCAACAGATCAATGGCTGGCGTGTCAGGAGTTTGAGCCTTGTACCACTGAAAACCCAACATGCAGAGGGGCCCAAGGCATGTTAAATATGTTGAGGCTCAAATGTCCTCAATGGGGGGGTGGTATGCAAATTAGAAGAAGGGTGTGCCAGTTCAGCTGTCATCCTCGTCACTTGACCATGGTTCAAAATTACGAGGTCCGTCATTGGAAACCCTCATGTAACTGAATAGTGCAACATTAATATTCACTCACTCACTTTGCACTAAAAGTTTTTGTTACGTCTTTATGCTTAGCTGTTGCTCTTTAATGCACTATGTTTCTCTCTCAAGCACAATACTGGTTATTGCTAACTGCTGTCAAGCTCCTGTTTCTACGTCCATGAAACAGTGCAGATCCCTTCTTTAAGATCTCCATGATTAAAGCAAAACAGTCATCTTTCAGTGGATCCCATATCATTACTTTATCCTTGAAATGAGATTACAGATATTGGTAAAAAAAGGATGCACTATCTATCAAACATCTTTCAAGGAGGTCTGATATAGTTTTGCTGCCATAAAAATTAATTTGTCCATAAAGGATTCACATGCATCCAAACTAAAGGAAAGAACAAGGAAGAAGTTCTGGTTTGATGCCATCCTCTAATTCCCATATTACCCCAGGTATTGTGTGGTTGCTACCTTTATGCTCACCTGCGTCGACTTGGAATTTTCTACAGCCCTACTTGCCCCCTCTGTTGTAGTGACTAAGGACCACCATCTTTGCCCAGCTTTCAAAATTAGCTTTATTTTCTCCTATTTTTGGGAGACAAGGGAATTCTTATTTTGTTTAATTCATTCTTTTCTTTTCTAATTTTGTATTAATTTTTCTTGCATCGTATCCCATCGTTTATGGTATCCCAGCAAAAGAATTTTGTTCATTCTCACTTTCTGCATTGGAAATATTTTTTTAAAACAAATCATGTGTATTACATGTCTGAAAAAATATAAGAAGCAATTGGGGAAATATAAAGAATCAATGATCTATTATAAGCAATTTACACTATGACTGTCACTAACATAGTTCACACAAAAATATCCAAAACTGTAACTATCCTAATAAAAGCTAAAAAAAAAACAATTTAAAAAGGGTTTTCCCCCCTTTTGAGGTAATTTAAAGAGTAAAGTTTTTCTGTTTTAGAAGGAGGATTTTGCATGTACTATTTTATACTCATTGTTATTTTATCTAATTGTTATGATAAGAGTTTATGAGCAGAAATATTCTGTGATTTTTTGTGCAAGAGTTATTAAATTATTTATATTTTTTCTCCCTCCCAGATGTTACAATTCTATAAGCTGGTTCAATCACCTAAATAAGAAAGAGCCTATCTTGAATGACTTGAAAAAAATCCTAGCTTACAGGTCAAGATGGATGGACACTTTGTCTGAGCAAGTTTATAAAAGTGTATTTAGTGCATTTTTAGAAAATATTAATTATATTGATGGTAATATTTTTTTCTTTTGTGTATTTTAGCTCTATATTTGCAGTTCTTCCAAATAATTTTTTGATTCAAATCTTATTTTTATTTTACAGCAATAAATAACGCTAGGTCTGTTGAACTTCAGTTTAATAGTCCTAGTTCAGGGGATGATGATGATGATGATGTTAAAGAAATTTCTCAAATTCCAGTAGAAATACCAGCAATACCCAATGAGATAGTTAAAGCGGAAATTCAAATGTTGCCTCTTCTAGATTATATCTTTAACATATACACAGCAGAGCTTTTCCACCCAAGCAATTTACCTATTGACATTAAAAAAATTTATGAATTGGGTGCTGAACGAATCTGTGCTCATCCACAGCATTTAGCTCATATATCTAGATATCACTATTTATCTGCTCAAGTAAGAAATCTATTTCTAGTGTTTGTGTGTATTTCCTGTTTGTTTGTTGCATCCCTTAAGCCTAACTTATGTATTGCAAAGAACTGTGTTATTTAAATGTGAATTTATTATGTTATGTTTTTTAGAGAATTGTTGAACTTTGAAGTAAATTATGTTATGTGTCTTATTCATGGTTTATAATCTGAAAAAGAAGGGAAGGGAGAGAAGAGAGAGAGAGTTACTCATGTTTCTTATAAGCATGGAGTTTTTTTTTAGTAATGTATGATGTAATTATTAAAAACAAATCTATTATTAAAATACAGCTTTTTAATATTTTGCTGTAAAAAACTTAACTATATTTTTCTTTAACTGTTGCAAGTCGGTTTAGTAAAGATATCCTTAGGGGAATACATGAAAAATCTATAAATGTGTTTCAGTTGATTTCTCTGTCTCTCTCTATGTTTGTGCATAATGAGAAATTTAGAAATGAGAACACTTCTTGTTTATGTTGCGAAAACAGTACTTTTATTTTATTACTACATTTTAAATTAGGTTGCTTGGTTTTTGAACCTAAAATGTATTTTACAATTTTTTCCAGAGTCAGATAATATCTGTTCAAGAAGTGTCTGTATTATTGATGACATCTTTTCTCAGTCACATAAGGCATGGATTTTCATCGAAAGGACTCAATTTTCTTCATTGTGATCTAACTGACGGAGAATCTGGTCCTACTATAGTTTCACCTGTTTTAACATGGGATTCAAGCAATATATGGTCTAAGCAAGCTCCCCTTCTTACTTTTATATGTTCATCTGTCATGGAAAGGCATAATGGTTCATCATTTGTTTGTGAAGTACCTCTAAGAACATACACAGAGAGACTTTCGCAATTAGAATTCACAAAAGCAATTTTATGGAATAATTTGGAGAAATTATCCAATCCATTACTTTCAATACGGTTTGTATTTTTCTTGTATTTTATTGTGCTGTACATTGTTATGTTATTGTTCACAGATGCGACTATCTCGAGTATTGAGAAATATACCCCTGATCTTAATAGAACTTTTATTTGATCCAATTTTTATTTAAATCAATCAAGTTAATTGTAAATTTCCACTTATTATTTAATATTCAATCTCACGATCATATTTCCCCAAGGTATTTAACATTGGATTCTTCTCTGTAACTCCTTACTGATCCAATTCAGTATTGGTCTATCAAATTGCCCTACCATAAGCTCATCTTACAAAAATTTCCCAAGTATTTATCTTGGAATTTTTGGAGTTTCCTTGATTTAATTCTTAAATTCTAATGAATTCTTACTATTTAAACATTAATAAATCATTTTAATATAAAATTTTTAGGAGCAAATGGTAAAGTTGTCAAAGTCACTTATAAAAAGTCAATACTGGAGTTTAGAGCACAGTATGGCTTAGTACTCCATAAACCCACCAATGGGTATTATTATTTTTTTATTGAGGAATTTGAGTCCCTATTGTTATTCAAATATCTTGAATCACAAAAATGCATAACTATGTTTAAAAATATAAATTTATAAATGAAATACAATTTGATATTAAAAACGTGTAATTGTAATTACAAGTTGAGTAGTTAATATATCTCATTATTATTTATTCTTGTAGTATTTAAAAAATGTAATTCCATACTTTTGCTAGGCTTTATTATTTTTGCTTTGGCAATCATTTGAGCACAAAAATACTATAAATCTATTCGCTAATAGATCCAGTTTTGTACGGGAAGTGTAATTATCACAATTTAGGTACTATATCATTAAAATAACTCTTAGTGTTTTTATAGAAGACATCAAAGTATTTGTCTTACATATTAATATAATTTACATTCATTTTGTAATTGTTAAAATGCTAACATAAATCAAGACTTTACTTTTAAAAAAAATGTTAATAAGTTGTGAATATAATTTTGTACAATTCATTCAAAATGGCATGTTTCAATTAAGTTAGTTTTTCTGGGAATAATTTGTATCTCAAAAGTGATGCCCAACTTCAGTGAAGAATGAATAGATTCAAGAGAGATTTATTCATTTTATCAATTAAGTACTCAGATCATTATATGACCAATTGAATATAGACTTGTTTTATATGTATGGAAGACATTATAGGTGTAGGATTAGAGTATTTCATTTGTTTCTTAAATATTATGAGATTATTAGAAATAGTTCAAAAGCTTAAATACCTATAGCTTTTATTTTCATCTTCTATGTATTGTTTGTTTTTATCCTTTATATATTGTTATGTTAATAATAAACAACTATCATTGAATTATTTATTAATTTTATTAAAACTTAACATTTAAAATTACAGTGATGTGTGAAGTATTTTATGTTTATTATTATTATTTATTTATTTATCTTTTTATATTGGGACAGGTGTGCTACTTCTAGAATGATAAATGCATGGTTTTTCAATCTAATTTCTGGTGTGGAAAAGACTTTAAAACGGGATCTATCGGATGATTCATTTAGTATGGAATTTGTAAAGTTTGTATTTAAGGAAACTGGACTGGATAGATTTGTTGTTACAGAGAAAGAAATTGACATTCTTCCTTTAGCTTTCGAAAGTGTTAGAGAATTAAATACTCGATTGAAAGGTAACATGTAATATTTTCTGCTGCTAATTTCACAGTTTGGTTAGTAGATTTATTTGTTTAAATATATGTTAATTTTCTCTTGTGTCTATTATTATTTCTATTCATTTATATTAATTAATTAGCAATATGTTGATTTTATTCTTGATGGTTTAAAAATTGTTATTTGCAGCATATTTTGCTAGTAAGGTTTGTTGCAAATGTCATATAGATCATAATTAATTTAGATATTTGATGTTATCTGCCACAAGTAGGGAAATTGTTAATCAAATTTTGTATTTTTCAGTTTTTATCAATGTACAAGTTAATGAAATCTTTTAATGTAGGAATAAATTTTATCGATAAAATTTTAAATCTGGATCTAAATTTTATGATTATATGAAAAATTATATATACATAGTATGATCCAAAAGTTTGGAGACAAAGTGTAGACCTTACCCTGAATAGTTCACAGCACCGAAGCACATCCACCTTCAAAGTAGTCCCCTTGGGAGACAATACACTTCTGCCAGTATTCGTATAACTTCTGGAAGACATTTTTCGTTACCTCCTGTAAGGCCTCCTGTGATGCTACTTTCACTTCATCTGATGCCACATAATGACCTCCCTGTATTCTCGGCCCTCTTTAAAATGCTGATGCCATTCCTAAACCTTGGATCTCGCCATGGTAGATTCATCCTACACCTTACTTAGAATTTCCAAAGTCCCCATTGGTGTTTTACCTAAGCATTGACAGAATTTAATGTTCAACAGTGCTCGAGAAAAGCCATCTTTCTTAGATCACCGAACAAAGCTGACTAGCTTCGTAAGATAACAGCTGCGTGTGCGGTTCGGTCACATGACATGGACTAAACCAACCTGGCCAGGTTGGGGAGGGTTCGGAGAATACATTTCAAGTGGTTTAACTTAAGGTACTTGCTTTCATCATCAACAATAGCCGCAGTCCCTGAATATTTGGATCACACTATGTATATAATTAATTTTTTCTAATAAAAGTTATAACTATGTTTTTGCATTTTCATTTTATCCTAATTATATTTTGTATCTTTATATATATAGATCACTGTGAGTCAGTTATGTATTTATCTTCTAAAGCCTTCATTTTGGTTGGTCTTCTTACTGTCATGCTGATGTTGCCTAGGGATGTTATAGATCCTGCTGTAAAACGGGAAATTAAAGCTAAAGATTTGGAAAACAGAGTATGTTCTTAACTTAAAGAAATTATTTTATTTTCCTTGCATGATAATTCTTAAAGCACTTAGATATTCACTCTAATTTATAATTCACATAGAAAGAAATGGGACTTTGTACATGTTAATAGAAATGTTGTATGCTCTGAATTTCTCAGAGATATGCAGATCTTGTTGTAAGAAGGGAGAAAAAAGGAATTTTTAAACATTTCTTAAACTTTACAATGAATTTTTGTAATTATTGTAATATACTTAATGCTTTAATCTGGCCCTGATTAAATTGTGGTATTTTTTCCCTACAGGGTTCATTTTTGTCTATTGCCAATTTATATTGGAAATCCAGAAAATGAATACTTTGTTTACGTTAAAATTTAAACAATTATTTAACAAGTATTTTTTTTAATTAGTGAGGAAATCATCCTTTTATCATTAACCTTTTTCCATCTTGTTAACAAATTTTTAATGCTAGATTGATTGAAATCTATTGGTTTTTGAGCAAAATATTTAAAGATAAAATTTTGGATATCATCCAAAATTTCTAAATTTTTGTCTTGTAGAAAGTGCTGTAGTGATCAGAATATGAATGAAAATCTTAACAGGCAATGTCAGGCAAATATGCTGGGTGAGGCCATTACGCGACCCACACCAATTCATTTTTTTTTTTCGTGGATTCATCTTGCACAGTGTGGTTTTGCAGTATCATTTTGCAGAACGTCTTTTCCATTGACAATTTCTGGACACTTTTTAACTAAAAATCGATTTTTTTCCTTCAATACATTTATTCACGGTGAAGGTCTGGATTTACAGTTTGTTTAGGTTTTACTCCATCAAACACACAAAAGGGTTTTTTGGAAATATAAACCTGACTTGGCAGTTATTACTTCATTAGGATTTATTTGGAGACAGCCTCTGCCTTTTGTGCCTAGATTATTATAGAGGAACTATTTTTCATCTCCTGTAAACAAGTGATCAAAAAACACTTGTATTGTGCCATGGAAGCTCAAATGTTCGTGATGGTCAAATAAGGTTGATTAATAATGTCCAACTATTTGTCAATTGTCTGACATGGATTTACTTTCTCTCCTGTCCTTAATACACCATTGTCTAAATTTATTCGTCTTTGTAATCAAAACTATTTGTAAAAATCAAAATCATTCCAGATCTGACCTTAGAAAAGTAACTTTGGCAATTACTAATGTCTTGTGTGCTTTTGGATAAATATCACAAATACTTTTGATAGCAACTGTTGTGTTACTGCCTTTGTAAATCACAAAAAGCATACAATGCTGAATATGTACCTTTTCTAGTATTTGCTAGCTATTCACATACAATTGCAAAAACGAGTGGAAAATCAAATTTTAATTATTTACAGTGAAAGCATATTGACATGTTGCATAAATGGCATTACTTTACAGTACATTATGTTATATTTTGTGAAAATTACTATCTTAAGTTTTTGTGTCAAATTTAAATCAGATTTATTTATTGACATTTTTTTTATATAGCATCAAGATTTGTTAATGGAGTTTGGACTACGTGACTGGATTTCTAAAATCACAACTGGTTTAAGTCTTGGTGATATTGCCTTCACAGATTGTACTCCTTACATTAAAAATCTTCAAGAAATATGTGAAATTACTAAGAAACGTTTAATTGCCTTAAATAGAAAATTAGTTTGCAGAGATAAGAATGGTGACAAGGTATATTTTTTCTTTTATACTTGTTCTTTAATATTTTTACAAAATATTAGTCATTGATTTTTAATATGTAATTGTTTATATAATATATTTCAATCATAATCTTCAGGTTATAATTTTGAAATTTTTTTATGTATATATTAATAGTAACTGTTTTTAAACTATTTTTCAAAACAAATCATTGTGTTTACAAATAGTATTGAAATAATTACTTTTGACTAGTCGAAGAAATATTAGCTTTGTTTCTTTAAACACTTACTAGTAAAATATATAGAAATACTTTTATGCAATTGAATTTTTTTTAAAGAAAATAAGATGAAGAAATTTTAATTTATTTACTATGTATTCAAATCTGATTCTTAGAACAATAAAAATTTCCTTATTTAATGGTGTATTTGTTTGCTATTTTGTAAATTATGAACATCTACTAGATCAGCATATCAGACAGCAAAATCCTTAATCTTCAGAATCTTCTTAAGTTACCTGATGCTTTGCTGCTTTCACTGTCAAATAATGTGTGGAAGCTTTACACACTAATATTTAGTTACTGGTGTATCCTAATTACTGTTTTAAGTGCAGAAGGGAGCTTTGAATAATAAATTAAGTGTAATTGCAATAGCCATGACGTTATGATTTGACTGTGCTTACAAAAACTCTGGGTACTTAAAAAAAAATTTAGCTGCTTGTAGAATATACACTTAAAAAGTGTAAGTTGCTCTGACTAGTTAATGTTTATCCTCAACTATAATCTTTTGAAAAAGTGCAATTTTGGTTATTTATATGAAATAATTTTTTTTAATAAATTAGACCCTTTTTTTTTTTCAGTTTGAGAGGCTTAAAGATAGTATGAGAAATTACATGGTTGAGGTTAGCTCTCCTGATTCCATAATTGAAATTATTTCACACTTTGATCAGATTTACTATTCTGAGTTTTGCAACCAAAATTTAGTGGAATATGATGTCATTCTTAAAGCTAAAAGTCAAATTGAAAATCAGAGACATTTTGTTGAATCAGTATCTAGGAATTATTGTGGATATGAAGATTTGACTGTGCCATTTTTACTTGGCGTTGAACAGGTATGTTATCTTTGATAAATGTCTAATCTAATATTTTTTTTAAATGTTATGTTAGTAGAAAATCACTATTTTTGTTATCTATTTAAATTCAAATGTAGTAACATAATATTCATTTGTAAATTCAGTTCTTAATTCTTTTGATTTGTTACTAATAATGTGTTGCTGGTCATGTACATCTGTAAAAAAAACAGTTCTGGGTTTTCCTACAAGAATCAAATACAAATATTATGTATTAAGCATTATCGTAGTTAAACATCAAATTATGTTCTATATAAGTAAAAAAATCTTAATGAAGTATGAAGAATGTTTTAACTCTTTGTGCTTCTGTGCAAAAAACATTGAATTAGGGCAACAAGACATAGAATGCTTCACAAATATGTTTCCAAGTTTTGTTGTTGTTAAGAAGGAAGACAAAAAACAATTCTAAATTTATTTTAAAATCAAAAGTTGATCACTTATTTAAATAGAGAAAATATAAAAGAAATTTTTGATAAAAAATATGAAAAATACTCAAAAGATGTTAGTTTAAACATTACTTCATTTCCATTAAAATTTAGTAAACTACATTACTTCTAAAGAACATCAAAGGTCCAAAAAAATAAAAACCTGTAATTCTTCAATAATACCATCTGTTAATCTATTTAGGACTAGTAAAAAGAGAAAATGTTCTCATCCAGGCCCACACAGGTGACCACGGTAGAGGAGTCACATGTGGGTTGTGAACTTGTAGTCAGGATTGTTGAGTCTTGATGCCACTGTGAGGAGGGTCTGATGTGTGTTAAATTTGTGAAGACTCAAAGTTTTCACATGGATATGGTGTTGAAGTTTGGATAATGGGATGCTATCTCTGGTGTCATCCTCATAATTTGATTGAGGTTCAAAGTTACAAGGTTTGTCACCAATAGCTTAAGTGTAGCTTCAAAATGCAACATTAATAAAAACGAGTCTTACAGTAGTCGCATATGATGTGTAACATCTGACACATTATCGTGGTAAATACGCAATAGTAACTTAAATCCTGAAAAAAATGAATCGGGTATGATTGGAAATAATTTTCTATCGAATAATTATAACTTTATTAAAATTTTATTTAATTAACCCAAGGAGTAATGCAAAATTTTTTATCAAAAATAATTATTCTTGTTCAATTTGAAGAAAAGCGGAAACACACGCACACGATAGAATTATGATAGCTAAAATATGACACAAACACTTGTGATTTCAAAGTATTTAAAAACTTTTAAAAAACAGCGCCAATAACAGTACCACTGTTAGTTGTCGAAACATTTCGATTTGTGTTCATTTCGAGCTTGAGTTCATCATTCAAAAAAACTATGAGCGAACAATCGTAAAGTTGCCTGACTGACAAATAGATTTGGTAAAGCAGTAGTTGGGTAGGCCGTTGATGTTTGTGAGAGAATTGTGTTCAGTGCACGTGCCCGAAAATCCCTGCTGGGTTGAGTTGAATTATGTGCAATTCTTTTCGGCTGTACTATTCCAGTTTTTAATATATTTTTTTTCACGTTTCTTTTGCCAAAAATCTCGCATATATTTTGCTCTGGATTTACCAGTCTCTGCAAATCACAAAAATTTAATTAGCTTGGTAAATGTTTAAATATTAGAAATATTAGAGAAAATCAAAATTACCTGTGTAATTAATTAGTTTTTTAATCACAATTAAAAATATAATAGTGAAAATAGTGACAGGAATAACCTCAAAGTGTGAAAAAGACATACATTAAAATATTTATTCGAATAATTCCATATTACTTATTCATACTTTTTTAAGAATAATGAACTTTGTCAGACACTTAACAGTTTATTTAAATATTAATATAGTTTACACATATTAATATAACCTCAGATTTCATACACAATGAGCCCTGAGACTTTTAACAATTGAGCGTAAGAATCGCAAGTTTATCCTGTATGAAGTCTAATAATACTTGCTGGTATGTGCGAAGAGGATTTAGAGTCAAGAAAACGAAGCCGAGTTTTTGAATTCGAATATTTTGAAATGCTAAATTTAGCAACATAAAAAAGACTGGCCGCTATATGACTACTAGAGTTAGACCCCAAGTGGTTATATCTTTACAAGATCCAGCTAAAGGACTTAGCTTCTTCTCTGACCCTAAGGTGTGAAAACAAAAACAAAGATCCCACGGCTTAGACCGCTAGGGGGGGGGACCCTCTTGAATGAAGGAGAAAAACAGAACTTCACTGGGAGGGTACGGAAAAGACGCCGCCAAGCGTGCTGATTGGTCAAATCAAACAGCGTTCGCCTCCCCGACTTCCTGTTACGCATTTCCGTCCCTTTTCACGAAATCACTCCAACAAATATCCTGCATCCGAGAGTAAAGATGTTACACATCAAAAATTATATCAACCCTGGCTCACTTGATATGTATGGGACCACTGTTTTTCCAGTCAACAGGTCCAGAATCGTGACCTTTGGGGGCCCTGGGCTAACAATATCTGAGCCCCCCCCCCCCCCCAATAATTAAAACTTTTGCCACTTTGCTAAAAAAAAAATTTTTTTTAATTTTTTATTTCAAACAATTTAAATGCTTTATAAACAATAACATGTACAAAAATCTTTTCTACACTTTTGTGCTGTAAATTCTTTTATTTGCTCATCACATTTTAAATCTTTGGTGAGATTGGTATTAATAGAAATAAGTGAAATAATAATTAAGCCTAGTATTTGTTACTGTTGTCCTATATTTGTTTTCTATATAAGACATTTTAGAGAACCAATGCTCCACTTCACAACTAGTAATAGGGAGCGTTAGAAAAATCTTCAAATTGGTAGATAAATTTGGAAAAATGTCAACAAGTTTCTTTTCAAAAATTAAATTGAACCTATCACTACAAGTATATTACTCTAGCTCAGTTTGTTTTAGCTAAGTTTTCAATTGAACATCTTCATTTACTTAATGTTGGTCTACGTCATCTGAATAGTAATCAATAATAGCTTGTAAACTCTCCAGGTCAACGGTCTCCTTACTTTGATCTTGAAAATCCATCAAAAATTAAAATTTGTTACCATATTATGCATATACTTGACTTCTTCTATTTAAATCTAGGACTAGCTTATCTAACACAACAATAAGTGTGTCTCTTTTAAATTTTTCTGTCCCATAAAACATCTTTTTTTGTGGATTTATCTGAAAATTTTGTGTATGGGATTATGTGGATGATTGTGTGTGTGTGGGGGGGATTCTGTGGATTTATCTGGAACCAAAAGCACATATTGAAGATTAACACACTATGTGGAACATTATCCAAAAGTATAATAAAGTTATGCTGCCATTTGGTGTCACTTAGCAATTTAAATAAAATCTTGTGATTTAAAATCACACCAGTGTGGGCCAGGAAAAGAGAATAACAGGATCATGTTTTTGGATGGGTTAATCTCATTTAGGTGTAAAAGATCATATCCCAGTTAATTTTAATATAATTGCACTGGATGTTATATGTTAAGTGAGGATTAAATTTTGACAAGCAGTCCTTGCAACCATTACACCATAAAGGGTTGAATGACAAAAGTACTATGAACATAAAATGTCCTACAATGCATTAAATTCAAAAACTTATTTTCCTTATGAAGGGGAAACTGCTAATTTTTTATATATCTTGTGTGTTAAACATCTACTTCAATATATTTATTTCCATTTGACTTTTCCAATATTTAAAGAGTGAAGGGAGGTGACGAAAAGAATTGTTCAACTAAAGTTATAATTTTTCTTTTAATCTAATCTAATTTATGTATTTTAATTAATTTCATCTAATTTATGTAGATAAAACGGTATAAATATTTTAGTGATAAATTAATAAATAGTTTTCAGTTTTGTAAGAGATTATTATATATATATTTGTTTTTAGTATATATTTTGTAAGAAAAGGATATAAAAGTAAGTAATTTGTCTTTAAAATCTTATAAAATCAATTTAATAATGGTTTTTTTTTTTTGAATTATTGCTTTGATCATCTTTTTTGACTTAAATACTAAAAATAATTTTCATTTCTTATAGATAACACATGGGATACAATTGGCTTTGCAGTCCATTGCATTGAAAAAAATGAATTCGCAGTTAAAATCAAAGGTAATGAAATCATTGTTTGAAGATTAAATTAATATGTATTGATATTTGAATGATTGATTTAATACTTATGCTTGACAAGCATATTTGCTTAGAGGTTTGAATGATTGACATTAACTATTGATTGCTGCATCTGGATTATTTATTTTTATTCTCGGGTAATTCCAAATTAGAGTTATGCTCAATCCAGTATCGTTTTAATTGTACTAACAGTTCAATATCAGGAGGTTTATAATTATATCTTCTATTTCCTTCATCTTTATATGCCCTGAAGATTTCCTGAAAAGGCTAATTGGCATTCTTTATAATTTCCATTGTGTTTGATCTACTACACACACAAAAAGATTTAATGTAGAAATTTTGAATAATTGTATTTAATTGAGCACAAAACCACAGATTTACAGTATGCATACATTATAGGCATATTGTATTGCAGGATTAAAACTCTAGTTTTTTCTACACAATTATACCTGCCCATAATTGTCTTGCTCCTACTGTGAACAGTTTACCTTATCACTAGTTTTAAAAATAAAGAAAACTAATGCAATGGTTTTTGATATTGACTTTACATGATTTTATGAAAAGTAGTTGCATGCTTACCATTAACATTTCAACAATTGAAAATTAATATTTTCAACCTTTCGTTCTAGTTTTATGTCAAAATTGCTCGTTTTTATGCATTTTTGCAAAATTCTTTCATCTGCTGACTATTTTCTCCTTTACTGCTTTTATTTATCATTTTATATTCACGATGACTGGGAAACAAGACAAAAGCCTTAGAACTAGTTGACCTTGAGTTTTAAAAATTCATTCAATTTGTCTTTTCTCCTACATATCATATTTTGTTCGCAGTTGGTTTCTGATTCATAGTCTGAGTTTTGTGAAGCAAAGTATTTTAATTTTTGTTTTGAACATACACATGTGGCCAAATTATTTGTTTTCTTCAATGGTTCTGTCTACCATTTTGTTAAATAAAGTCAAATTATACTTTAAAACATGTAAATAATGCTATAAAGAAGAATTTGATTGTATCGCCACATTCCCAAAATGAAGGTATGCATTTTGTGACTTATTTCATACTGACATAACATCTACACAGCAGCCCATGTGATATTGCTTATCGTGTAAAAATCGCAAAGCATGTCAAAATTGCTTCGTTTTTTCAAGGACAATGTTCAGTCAAATATAATGGGTTGAAGAACTGTTAATATCTTTTCTAGTGAAATGTAATATATCTGGCTACAGCTGATCAAGCTGGTCCTCTTTTCAAAAAATATTTTCAAACTCTGATATTGCTGAGCAGTACACATGTGAAAGGACTATCTGCTGTGATTAGTGAACTAACTTCTAGTCAAAAAGATTATATGATTCAATGCATTAAACAAGCTCCTTTAGCAGCAGCATCTGATGGTTGGAATGATAAAAATTGCAGTTTATTTCTCATTGTGGTCACCTACATTGATCATGCAAAATATCTAATTAAAAAAGTGACCTTTTTGCAATTCCACATTTGAGAATTCTGCCTAGAAAATATTAGCCAACTCATTATGGATGAATTCAAAAAATGTGGGACATTCTTTGAACATTTAGTATCAATTTTGGCAGATAATGCTGCTGTAATGCAAGGAGGGGTGGAGTTGTTACCTACTTAAAAAAATAAGGATAACTTTTTAAAGAAAGGGTGCAGCTTCTTTGACTTAAAAGTTGATGAGATGTTCGTAGATATATTCTACTTTCTATAAAACTTTTAAAGTGTGCACAATAAAGAAGAAAGTATTTATGTATTCAATAGTTATAGTCTTGATGTTAACTTCTGTATGCCTAATAATGTTTTTAAACTATATTTACGATCTAAAAATTGAGTTATTTCACTGTATTTTTATAAAAGCTTCTTTGTTGTAAATTATTTACTTTTTTATGTAACTGTAATCATGCCTTTAAATTTACCTTAGTATGTGAGTTTCTTTGAATCAAATCAATTCAAAAGTAGAATTTTCTCCGAGTAATTTTTTAATCAAAATATCTTTATTAAGATTTTTTTTTTATTACTTTTAAAATACTGGTGTTTTATGTGCTATTTTATAAAATGTTGTTTTTATGCATCATTTTAAGAATTTGCTTGAAGTAAACCATACACTATTTAATGCTTTGTCATTTTTAAAAGTTTGCAGGTGTACTGTAGTAAAGATGATTATCATAATCCATTTTGAGTGATAGTAGCTTGATCTAAAAAATATCCTTCAATGAAGTACACTTTTCTCGGCATTTAGAAGTTAATGCATATTATAAGAATATGTCCAAAGTTACTGTATATTTTGGAAGCTAAGCCTAAAAGATGAAGCTGCATTAAATTTGATTTTTGCAGTTACTTTTGATTCTCCCCCACTTATTTTACTTTTAAAGAAGGAAAATTGAAGAAGGATGTAATTTTGTCCATTGTATTTTAATCATAATGCTTGCAAAAATCAACTTTCCATTTAAAAAAATTTTTATACTGAAAGTTTTTAATTGTTTCAAACATAATTATAAATATGTATATAAATCGTACCTATATATCATTTTTATATTCAATTAAAAATTTCTGTTAAAAAAATTGTTAAAATGACAATAGTATATTTTTATATAAAATTCACTACTTTTATTTTGTTATTAGTATAATTCAGCTTCGGTTTATATTATTTCTACTTGTAGTTCTTGCATAATTTTTTTTTCTGTTCTCCAATTATTATACATTTTGAATTGTTTTCTTATCTTTTTTTTTTTTTTAGTATGCCGAAAATGTTGCTGATTTTCTTTCCCAATTTATATCAACCCCTATGGATTGCCAACATAATTCTCTTGATATTGTCCATTGGCTTGTGAATAGGGAAAACATAGATTCTTTTAAGAATATTCTCTCTCTCTGTGATGTGCCTACACTCAAGGGTGGTAGATTAATCTGCAAACTACTAAAATCAGCTCTCCTTGAAATTATTGTTCAGATTAAGAGAAATCCTACTCGAAGTAAATCAGAAAGTAACAACATTTTGACTTTGTTGTCATCAACCTTGGGAATTTTCTGGCAAACTTGGAGTTTACAGGAAATGCAAATCAAGAAGAAAGAAGAAGAAAAAGATAATCTGTATAAATATAAAGCAAAGCTTCATGAAGGAGAACTTACTGAAGAAGAAGCTATTAAGAAGCAAATTTTGAATTCTTTCCCATCATTCAGAAATGTAAATATATTACGTTTATATATCTGTTTTGAAATCATTTATTAAAATATGATAATATTGGTGTTTTTTGCATTTAAGAAAACTTGTTGTTATAAAGAAATTAACTCTTACTAATGTTTTTAATAATTCTTAAATTTTTTTCAGGCATATGCTGACTTACTTCGGTCAAATGAAGATGATGAAGAAACTCCTTTGGAGAACATGTATGAAGAGCTAACTTTAGAGCCATATGATGCATTTCAAGTCTGGCAACTTCATGCCACTATTATGTCTCTTTTGCTTCCAAATGAATTAAACAATTATGAAAATATGAATTGGATCATCGATGAATTTAAAACGGTGAATAGCTCTACTCCATATCTTTTAAGATATGAAGTGGTATGCGAGGTTTTAAAATCTGCACCTGATAACTTTGATGGTGTTTTAGATCAAAAACTTGTTGTGGGTCATTTAATGATGTGTAATGAACTGCAAAAAATGCCTGAACTTAAAGAAAATGATTTTTATGATATTTATCGAAGTCCAAATCCAAACAAAATTTTGCAGTTGTATCCTGTTTTGACCAATTTAGAAGATAATTTAAAAGTACTTTTGAATAAATATCCAGAGGAGCCTCGACTGCTACAAGTAAGTAACAGATTTCATGCATTCAATTTTTTTACCTCATTTATTCTCTGCCTTAAATATTTTAAATAACTTTGGATTTTCTTCCCCCACCCAGTTTACTTTCAACAATTTGCAAACTCTGTTCTGTTAAAGTGTTTTTGTGTTTTTTTTTAATTAAAAGTTTATTTTTTTCTTCTTATTGTAAGATTTAAAATATATATAGTATATATGTTTTATTTATCTCCTTAAACATTTATTAAAATTGTGTTGAAAACCCGATTTATTTTTTGAAGAAAATGGTATAGTTTTGATTTGTATATGGTTGTTATAAAGAAAATATTTACACTAAAATATTCTAGTGAATCATAAACTAAGAGTTATATGTTACTTTATCCATGTAGTGTTTCATATTAGTTTGAAAACAAATTATCCATTCTAAATTAATCATAAAATTTAATTTCTTCAATTTTTTTGAGAATTGTTGATTTTTTTAATACTACAAGCTAATTATTACAATAAAATTAATAAACTGTCTATACATTAAGGGATTTTTAAAATTCAGCTATTATAAGCAACTACATGTTCATCTGTCTATGTATAAAAAAGTTTATTGTGGTTGACGTCACTGCATATTCATACTTTGTAGGTTTATAAATCTGCATTATACTTTTAAGTATTATTATAGAAAACTATTTAAACTAAAAAAAATTGTAGAATACTGCACAAGGTATATAAATATTCAAATGTATGGGGTAGAATTTTTTTTCTTTCAAATGTGAAGTTTCTGCCTTTAACATATTTAAAAGATAAGAACTACATAATACATATAAATTAGTTTCACAATATGAGTATGAGCAGTTGTATAATTTGTACAATGGGGGTTGGTCCACCGTTAGGCAGACAAGGGGTACCCTTCTTTTCCTTCCCCAGTATATACTAATGTAAAATGTTAATATTTGAAGATATTTTATTTTAGCACAACATGATTATTTTCATTTCAGATTTTAAATATAGTGAAACGAGTTCTTAGTCTTCCAGTTACTGACCCAGTAATGAAATTTGCTGCAGGATTGGAACTTATTTTAGAATCAATGCAGGTTAACTATTTAATTTATTTATTTGTCCATGTACTTCTGTTATATTTTGTCTTGAATTAAGATGAATAATTGACTTATTATTTTTTTTTTTTTTTTGCTTTTCAGTTATGGAAGGAGGTGCTAAAATCAGACAGAGAAAAAGTAGCTGAAAAAATTATAGAATTTAGATCTCTAGAACTTAAGTAAGTGTTTCTGTGCATGACATTATATTTATTAGAATTTATCAGTTAAGTTTTTATGTAATGTAATTACATGTAATCATCCAAAGTAATACTGCATTGTTCCTATGAGATTCTTACACTTGATAGGATACTATACCAGGGCATAGCTATCGCCTTATCAATAATAAGGGGCCATTAAGGTACAGGGGCCCCAACATGTTTAAGCAAAAAATCTTAAAATATTAAGAGACCCAGAAAAAGAGCCCTCAAGGAATTTTTAATACAGGGCTCATTTAGGATTAGCTATGCCAGTAGTAGCATATAGATATATGAAACATGTTTATTCTGTTCTGTAAACTGAATGTATTTTCTTTTAGTGTTTGGCGAAAAGGACTGGATTCTGTTATTCAAAAACAACAAAGAAACTGTACGAAATGGTGGTTTCATATGTTTGGTTTATTCGCTACTTCTGTAAAGGTTGGTTGGTTAATTTCAACTATAAATAATTCTAGTTCCTAAATTTTCTTTTTGAATTAAAACTCTGTAGAGATGTTATTTTACTTAATAGTGATAAAATATTTGTTTGCCCCTTGTTTTGCTTGACTTTTTTATGTATTAGAAAAAATTGCATTACAAAACTTATTAATTAAGAAGATTATATTTTAATACTCAAATCTTATAAACTCTTCATTCTGTTAGTATATATATTTGAATTTAATTTTTAAATGTGTAATTTATATTTCTTTTTGCACTAAAATTGTTGTACATGAAACTCTAATTTTTACAGCAAAATAGTAACATGGTGATATTTTCTTTTATGGTTGATAATAAACAATTGTTATAATAAGTGTATTTATTATAAACTATTTGATGAAATTTTTATTAATCTCATGCAGTACAAGAAATTAGTAGTTCTCTCATGTATTTTAGAATTTTAATTTATGTTAATTTGTAAAAATAAGTCCATTATTTTATGTACAAGATATGTTCAAAATGTATCAAACCTTTGATTGGCAAAAAATACAATTATTCATATGGGTTGTTCAAATCCTAATTTTCTTCAAAGTAGTGTTTTGGCAATGCACACCTTTTAGCAGTTTTGTTGTTGGAAATACTTGTGGAAGGAATTGTTTAGAATGCTGTTCCGATGGTTCCTCACATTTTGATTAATCACTTCACTTGATTCCTTTATGTAGTATTTCAGCTTTGGGAATAGACAAAAAGTCATATTTAGGATATTAAAAAGCTTGAAGAACTTTGGGTAGCTGTATTTGACCAAGAAACTGTGAATCAGATTTAAAGAATGGGTAATTGAATTATCATGGTGAGCAGCCAACTTTTGGCCCATGTGTCTGGTCATTAGCTTTACACAGCAACTCGA
The DNA here is from genome assembly GCA_019973975.1 of Trichonephila clavata. Classification (NCBI taxonomy): domain Eukaryota; kingdom Metazoa; phylum Arthropoda; class Arachnida; order Araneae; family Nephilidae; genus Trichonephila; species Trichonephila clavata. The sequence goes on along the minus strand of BMAO01013186.1, from coordinate 236,615 downwards.
GGGAAATGTAAGACCTCCAGGGTAATGGTTATGCCTTTTAAGGGTGTGTTTATAGTGTCAAAGAAAATTGTCTGTGCATTGCCGTAGACTTGCTGTCCTTTTTTGGCCTGAAGGATGATGAGTGTTCTCACTTTGAAGATGTCAAGGTCATTCTGATGAGTGATAATGTTTTTCAGAAAATTAGAATCACTGCATTGTGTCCAGTTTGCCCAATGATTGTTTCTGTTTCATCAGCAGTTTTTATATGAATTTTGCAGACACTCTATTTCTAAATCCTTGGTCAAAATTGAATCCATCCAACTTATTGAACTGCATCCTTATTCTCTCCTGATTCATAGACTGATAATACCATTTCTGTGGTAACATTGACATTTCGACATGTGGGTCTATGAATGCATGGCGCACTGTCTGCTGATATAAGACCATCTTTGAAATGGATATACCTCTTTCCACTTGAGATGTTTATGGCACCATTCCTGAAGGCTGGTCAAATCTTGGAAATGTTTTTGCTGGGGTATTACCAGGATTTGTGGAAAATTTAATGCAATATTGCTCAAATTGTTCTGTCATTTTACAAAAGAAATCAAAATCTTATGAGCAAACTTCACTTCTACATGATGACCAACTGCAATTGGCTGACTCAATCTGCTGTCAGGGGTAAATTCGCATGTGTGCACCTGAATGTCTCTTACTCATCTCCAGTGAAGACATATAATTTAATTCATTTGTTTGTGCTGATAAAATTAAGGATTGGTAATTTTGAACACACATCATACATGTTGATGATTTTTTTAGAATGTTCTCTGCCTTTGTTTATTTCTAGAATTCCAAGGATGATGATGAATTTAAATCTCTGATTAGTAGTCTGAAACAGTTCTTAGATGACTCATCTTTAGGAGAGTTTCCTGCAAGATTGAGCATTTTGCATATATTTTTACTGTTTTGTAGATTATCAAACTTTAAAAAAACATATAGTAAGTAAACTTTTAATAATTTTTCCTTTTCCAAATAATTTGTGATATATATTAATATATTATTTAAAACAAATACCTGTATTTTAATTTCTAGGAAAATTGGAACATTTGCTTTTTAATCTCTACGGTTATTACAAACAGTTTTTGCCTGATGTTAACAATCAAATTTCACAAATTAGAAAACCTATCGATAAGGAATTGAAAGTGAGTCATATTTTTTCCCTTGAAGACTATCTGAAACAAATGAAATATTTACTGTTTAGCTCTAGGTATGTGTATCTTTTATAGGATTTTGTGAAAATAGCTCGTTGGAAGGATGTCAACTTTGAAGCTCTTAGAAACTCTGTCAATAAATCTCATTACTTTATTGTGAAGCATACAAAAGCTTTTGAGGTAAGATGATTGTAATAGTTTATGAAATTTAGATAAAGGACTGTTCATCTTTGGGAGCTTGCACTTAATTTCATTATGGGAGAACTCGCTCATGATATTTTCTCTCGCAATCAATTTCATTTTTAAAAAAGTTTTTAAAATGAAATTAATCTATATATTTTAATCTTTTTAACTTCATTTTAGATGCTTATTATTGGGAAATGTATTTATTAAAAATTGATTAAAATTTGCATATTTCAATATATTTATTTTTGATCACTCACTTAAATTACTTCAGAAATTTCAAATATTTATGAAATGATTACCTGTCAAAGACCATTGGCAACTAATTTTAGTTGTAGAATAAACGACTTTCAGTGATATCTACACTTAAAAAAAAGGTGGTTTGGCAACAGTACTGATCTTTTTGTCAAGTTTCTTATTATTGTGGAGAGTTGAAATAACAAAAACAAGTTTATGGAGTTTTTTTTTTAGAATACCAAATAAAGAGCTGTGGGGTATGCTGCTCTTCACATTCATGACATATTTTACTAGTGATTCATAACTTTTTATAAGTCAGGACATATAGCTTATAAATATAGAGATGAAACACTGATTAGTAAAATTTAAGTAGCATTGAACTTGAATTGAAATATCAGAATTCAAACAATGAGGAATTCTCTGATAAGAACTGGCTATGAAAAGCATCCATAAGGAAAATAATAAGATCTCTAATATCACTCTCAATGTACCTGTCCCTGAGAGGAATTTATAAAACTCAACTAGAGAAAGTAGCACTCATAGATCATTACAGTAAATAAAATTTTAAAAAATTAAATTAAATTAAATTTCTCTTTAAGCATGAGAAAATCTCATAATCACAGTTCTTGCAGGCTAAAATTGTGTTTGTTAAAAGCTTATTTATTTTTAAAGAAAAGGGGCTTAAAATATATTTATTTTAATTTTAAATGTTAAAAAAGATTTTATTTTAGTCGTATTATAATTTACTGTAAACTGTATAATTGATTTTTTTTTTTTATTCATATTATGGCTTTACTTGGTCATCTTCCAGAAATATCTCTTTATCTTGATTGCCTTTCTTTTTACATTTGAGTTAAAAGACTATTGATGATTGACTAAAATACTTTACTCATTTTGTAACTGAACTAAGGTATTATCTTGCAAAACGTATGATGTTCCTATAACTGCATATAGACATTATTTTTTTTCTACACCTTGACTCATTTCTATTGTGTGAAATAGAAATATGAGTTTCTTAAATAACTATAAAGTTACTTAAAATAAATTTAATCTATAGGATGCCTTAAAAATGCCTGCAAAAAAAGTCTTCACTATTCCATCTAAGCAGGATCTGGCAGATGGACCAACATGGACTTTAAATATCAAAAAATCCTATTTTTTGTCAGCTTCAAGTGAAATGGTGAGTAATTAAATAAAGGTAGAGTATAAATAATTTTGTTACATTATCAGTGACTAATATTTTTATTTCTACAATAAAGAGCCTATTTACTGTGTAAATTCACATTTTCTCCTTCAATCAGATTTGTACCAGGACAAAGCTGCTAAACTGAAAAACAAAAAATTTATAGAATCAATATTTTGTATAGTCATCATTAAGAAAAAGAGATACACAGAGAACTTTACAATTCTCATTGGTATTGAACAGGTTCAATATCACTGTTAATGACTCAAATATGATGAATTAATATATATTATGTTACTGGGTTAATTAATTTAACATGAATTCATTTGTCCACAGTTATGTTATATTATTACTTATTTTTTGTACTTTTAATTTTTCTTCCACTGAATAATGCTTAATTTTTCAAGAGTGATATTTATAATATAAGTGAATTCATCTTGAGTGATATTTGATCATTTTACATGTAACGCCTAAATCGCTTCAGACAACTATGATATTGTAGGCCTATTTTTAGCTGCATTTCAAAAGAAATAGCGATAAACAGTGAATTTTTGGAGTTTGTAAAAATAATCAAATATTAGGCACTGAATCTAAAAGGCTTATTATTTTCTTCATCTATATTATCTGCTATCTTAAAGAAAATTATCAATTAAATCCTTGATGGTTTCCATAATTATTAACAGAACTGTGCAAAATTTCCTGGTGTCACTGCAGATCTCTGCTGTGTAGAGGGGGCACATGCACAATAAATTTGTTGAGGCTTGAAGTTCTCCTATTGGCATGGTGTGGTAGTTAAGTGAGTTGGTGCCAACTCTGGTGTCATCCTCATCATTCGACCAAGATTCAGAATTACGAGGTCCTTCCTCAATAACCCTTGTGTTGCATCATAGTGTGACATTAATAAGTTCTCACTCTCACTCACTGGGCAGAATTGATATTATCTGTGGCTCAAACTAAATTAAATTATGATGTAAAAATGGAGTTAATTTGTTTACTTAATAAATTTAATTAGTTTAAAAATTGGAAAATATTTATTTTTTGGAGTTTATACTTTTGAGAAGCATTAGGTTAAATAGAAATTTCAGCTTATTTTATGGAAAGAAATCAATCACTCTAAAGAAAAACTTCATCTGTGTAGTAAGAAAAAAGGCAACACTCAATGGCATTTTTTTCCCCTCCTACTGATTCATTATTAGTTATCTTGAGTTACATTGATAACTATAAATATTACTAAAACTGAAGGTTTTTTTGACAACTATGCTTTCTTTTATTCTCATGAACTTCTCTTTTTAAATTATTGTATTAAAAAGGAAGATTGCCATTAAAAACTGTTTTGGGGCTGAAATTTAGTTATCTAAGTGATTTCAATAGTTAATATTGTTACCTGCTGTTGCATCTAAAAAATATTTAATGGTATTTATAATTATTTCCAAAAGATTATGTTTAAGATAAATTTTTACTGGTAAGTAAAATTTTTAATTTCATTCATTAGAGGAATGTGTTAAAATGTATAATTAATAGTTTCAATTTTCTCCCTCCCAATCCCTTGTCTAGCTTGTAGAGGATTATTTCCAAGAAAGAGAAGGATTGTTTCAAGGGATGCCTCAACGTTATAAGCGTTTGAAAAAATTAACTAAAAAAATATCTAAGTCATTCAATGTTACTAATCATATCAATACTCTTAATGATTTTTGTGGTAAGTTATCATTAATCTAATTTCTGTCAATTATATTTAAATAAACTTCATTTTGCATTTAATGTATAAGATTGTGTTTTGTCATTATTAAGATTCTCATAAATTTATAATTTTAAAAGAAATTGAAAGTTTTTTTCTTATTAAGAAAATTCCAATCTTAAATGTTCATTTACTTCAAAAGAAAAAACTTTCTCAAGTCGGGTTTTTTTAATATAGGTATTTTTGTGCTAAATCGTTTTACTCTCAACCCTTTAAAAAAGGTAATGTTTAAAATTGTGTCTCTGAGTAGCAAGTTTCTTTATTTTTCCAAGACAAAGGAAACCAACTTTTAAAGCAAAGGGACATGTTTCTACTTTAAAGGGAGAAGGGCAACAGGTGCTACAGAACAATTACAACTTAGCTTAAGTTTAAAAGGTTAAATGTTATTTCTTCTTTGAATGGATAATGCTGGAATGAACAAAAGGAAATGAAAAAAATTTTAAGCATGCTTTATTTGTAAATTTTATTATTGGTGTCAACATCTTGAAATCTATCTTGAAAGACACTTCTTTCTAGGAGTACTGTCTCCTTATAAAATTCAGTACATTTTTCTCTTTCTGATTAGTTTTAAAAAACATTAAAGTTTTCAATGATTAATGGTTTTGCTTGTAGTTGTGCTTATTGTATTCCATTTTTCGTTGTTCAAAGCTTTTTTTTTTTAACTTTTGCATTTCACCCTCATTAAAGGTACTGTCATTGAGGCTCTACAAAATGTTACCCTTGATTTGGGAAAGGTAAGTACCTTATCTTTTTTATATAAAATGAATGTTTCAATAAAATTGATTCCAAAATATTTGATAATCAGAATCTGATGTATATAAAAAAATGTATAACTTAACAAGTTAATATTTATTATTTTTTTTAGCATGTAGCAAAAGACAATCGATAAAGCTTTTATCAGTGTTGAATAAAAAATATATATGTTAATTTTTGTTTCAATAAATAGGCCAGTATTTACTGTTACCATTATTTTATTAACTGTTAATTAAAGCAAATTGTTTTTTTTTAATGTGGATATGATTGATTTATATTTATTGTATTCAGATTCATTTGATTCTGATATAAATTTTATTTACTAAATGTACAAGATCATCAAAATTTCAAGAAAGAAAATGTGTTTCATAATATTTTCTATATTGTGAAACACATTTCTATATTTTATCTTGTAATTATAATTAAAAATATATGCTAAATTTGCAAAATTTTTACTCAGATTTAAGAAGGAATAAAAGTATTTTTTATAAACTAGGAACTTATGAATGACAGGTTTCATTATGCTATGATAACAGAAATTAAATTTTTCTAGAAATATTCTCATATCTTTTAACAAACTTCAAATCTTGGTTGTAATTAAAAGAATGTTGTGTCTTACTGCTCTTGTATATTATTTTTTAATTGATTTAATTTTTTTAGGGGGGGGGGTCTTATTTGTAAATATTGATCTTTGAATGCATATCCTTTCTCTCCTTGCAACTATTTAACATGCTCTCTAAGAAAAAGTATTGCTTTATTATTTATTTTTAATTTGTTTCGAGAAAATAAGTATTTGTCAAAATATAATTTAAATATTGAATAATTGTGTATTACATTAAAATAATAATTTTTATAATCATTTTTTTATAGAAAATGTGTACCAGATCTCAAGAGAAGAAGCAAACATTGATTCTTATTCAAAAGAAAAGACAAATGTTGGCTACATTATTTAAAAACCTAAGAGTAATGGGTATGAAATCATTTCCTAAATCTGTTTGTTACTATGTGATAGCTAATTTTAGATATTAAATTTTTTTTTATTTTTAGTTTCGGTTTAAAAGTTGTTTTCTTCAGAGTTATATGAGTTTATTTTTTTATGTATTCCTTTATAACTTTAATGTTTATTATATTTCTCCAGGAAAGTGTTACATTCATTAAAGCTTTAAATTTATCTTTTAATTTCCCATATAAAGATTAAAATTCAAAGATATACTGTCTTTCATTTCTGTGTCTTATCTTTTTGTGTGTGTGTTTCTTTTTTAAAGGATTGTCTTATAGACATGGAATGATTTCTGCCAAGAATAGCAATGTAGATAGTATGCTGATGGTACCCGCATTTGATCCATCTCAGATGAAAATGATGAAGCTTGACAGGTAAACATTTATTGTAATAATGGTCATTTATATAACTTCACTGATAAAATATTTTGATATTTAATTTATTTGAATAACATAACAGATAATTTTTTTTTTTTTTTTAAATAGTGGGTAACTTTTTATTTTTGTCTACAAAGAAACACTGTTCATGAGACTCAAGTAAAATTTGCAACACAGAAATCTGCTGAAGAATACTGCTTTTCTTTTTAAAATTGTTTTTAATAATGTGAAATTCTCTTTACATACATCCTTTTCCCTTAAAGATTAACCTCTTCTCATTTTAAGAAGTCTTATCAATATTCTTTTTTTTATTAAATATATTGTAAATATATCAGTAGCAATAATTTTGACTTGTTTATAAAATTTATATCAGGAAATCTTTCTGATATTATCCAGTTATGACTGATTTAATTTTTAAAAAATGATGGAATCTAATGAAAAGGAAATATAATTGATATCCGTTTTTTACACAGATAATTCTAAGAGTTTTTATCGATGGAAAATAACATCAAATCTCCACAAGTGTTTCTATGTTTGTAATATTTCAATGAAATTATTTAAGGGAAGAAAACAGAAAAGCAATTATAAATTTTTGTTTATTTTTTATTAGAAAATTTGAGGAGCTAGTTCTAAAAACATCAGAAGATAGTGAACATTACTTTTACAAGAGTATTGCTCAATATGCTCAGCTGCAGAAATATATGGAATTGCCTAGCAAGGTATTTTATATATATTTTTATATAAAAAATAACTTTTTACATTTAATTGCATTTTAATATGTTTAACTCTTTCATGCTTGGGGGTACATATGTTGTACCACTAATTCTTATCCGTATATTGTGTGGTGGTACATAAAATGTACCACTTGTTTGAATGCCTCAGAAATTGATTCTAGAACCACCACAGAGGTCAACTTGTAGCAGTTACTCAAGTTTCCAACAAATGTCAGAAGTTAATTATGTAATGTGTTTATGCAGTAGTTCATTCTTTGATTATCTATGAGTCTGTTGAGGGGTATTTTTTGGAAGTGACTGCTGTGTATTTTTAAGTGTAAATGAAAGTGATTTTTGTGATATTTATATAAATCAGGTAAGTACATATATTATGTAACTGAATAAATCAATATTAGAATAATTAGTACCTCACATGTGCATTGCTAGTTTGAAAATAGGAGAGTCCAGGAAATGTACCTCCTTTGCTAATGAAGGCCATCTTTTTTATAAATACAAAATGCATTCTGCATATTTTTTTTTGCAATAATGTTTATTGGGCCAGATAGATTTGTTGTAAGTTACATTTTTTTAAATATTTATTAAATAATAGTGCATACAAAATTATACAAATGTCCTGAATGAGCTATAAGTTCATGTTCAGGGAAAATAAATACATCTAATACTAGTCTGGTTACAATAGGCACATGAATTGTGTGGACAGATTTGATCAAATTAAAGGTATGTATGAGATAGACAGAAAAGGTAAATAAAGGTGGCGTAGAATTTTTTGGTACTTCGTAGATGCCAGAGTTGTTATTCCATATGTCATCTATCGGTAAATGGATCGTTCAAAGTTGAGCTCGAAGAACCTCAGAAGAGATTTTGTCAGTTCTGCATTTGTAACTTCAAAAAATAAGCGTCAGACAACCGGTAGAAGTGTTCATATCAAGAATAAGAAGCCCTGTGTACCCAAAAAAGCACACCTGGAGAGTTCTGCCCACTAGCCAGAAAGATACACAAGAAGACTATGTGCTTCTTGCAACACAAAAGCAATCCAAGTTCGTACAGAATGGATATGTCGAGCCTGCAAAATTCCATTGTGCCTAGGGAAGAAAAAAATCCTGTTTCCAGGACTATTATGATGCTTGAAGTGTGGTGGTACAAACTATGTACCACCTATATTTTTTAAAACTGTATTTAAAAAGTGTTTAATATTTTTATATATACCAGTTTTTGTTCAATAATTATAGTTTTGTGAGGTTTATCTAAAATATTTGTAATTATTTTCCTTTAGTGCATTATTTCTGTCAAAACTTCTCCACCTGAAAGAGCACTATATATAATATTATGAGTGTAGATTTATTTATTTTATTCCTTGTGTCTGTTAAATTTTCTATCTATGGAAGTAAAAGAATTAATTTCTAACAAGTAATATAAAAAAAATTTAAGTCTATTCCTACTTTTAATGAATTAATAGAAAATATTTTATTAACGATTGAAAATTTGAACAAGATATATACATATTTAGGGAGAGAGTGAACTAAAATAGTAGGAAGTAAAAAAAGAGCATGATTTGTCTGCATTGTTGTAACAATGCACACCCGGTTTGGCTGAAAAACCGGTTTTCAATGCCAACTTTTGTCATTGTTTTAACAGTTACATCGTTATAACAATGGAGAACAGTTTCATTGTTACAACAATGGAAAAGATCTAAGTTGGCGTCAAAAACCAGTAATTAATTTAATTTAATAAAAATAATTAATATTTGAAAAAAAAAACTGTATTAACAACAAGTGTCCTCCACTACAAGTGTAAAAAAATTATTTGAACTTGATTGGATGAATGGAAAGTATTTTATTAATGATTAAAAACTTGAACAAGATAAATATATATTAATGTATAGAGAGAGGGAGCTAATAGTAGGAATTGAATAAAGGGACAGCAAAGTAGCTAATAAAATGTGTTCCATTATCTATAGTTACAGCTTTATTTTAAAACTTCTGAATTCCATTGCATGAAAATCATCAAACTAAATAAGGGTGGTTTAATATTAATTTATATTTGTTTTCTTGCTACTGCTCATGGACAAAACTAACTTTATGCTAAGGGTATCAAGTTAACTGAAAGCAATAAAATAAGCTTTAGTACATTCCATTATTTCTTTTCTCTCCCCCCCCCCCTTGAGAACTAATACTAAATATTTATATTAATTAAAAGTAAACTACAAAATTTATGATTTCAAATACATTTCAACTGAGGTCTTAAAGAATATTTTCAAGAAGTCCTAGGGACTTTTATTAAGTAATTTATATATCTGTTTGCCATGATCATCGTATCAATTTAAAATTTACATTGTTCATAAAATGTAAAACTAAGCATTTTACCAGTGCATATGTTCCTATTTTAGAAGTAAACAAGCAGTAAATCTACTGAGGTTTGTTGTGAGTATGATATTTATCAACTTTGGACCATTGAAAGCATTTTTAGTAAGATCATTTAATATTCTCAAGAATTGAAAGGCAATTGGAGTATCCTAATAAATATCAATCACTTCCAGTAGTCTGTTTTAACTTAGTCCTTAGATAATGGTTAAGGGCTTATGAGGAATATTTTAGGGTAATCTTTAGTATTTAGTAAGAAAAATTGGCTCTCAATTAGATAAATTATTGCAAAAATAAAAAACTTTAGTTTTATTGGTTCTGTTTTTAATAACTGGGCTCTAAAATTTGCTATTTCCTAAAATTAAAAATATTTCACTTTTATGTGCTTTTGGAGTGTTGCACGAGCCTTGAAGTGGGTTTTTATTATTATAAATTATCTGTAAATTGCTTCTAATACTAAAGAAAATTAATAATTTTTTTAATTCTAAATTTTTAAAGAAATTTTTTAGAGACATGGAAATTAATAATTTCTGAAAAAGTATTAAGTTATTTGTTTTATTTTACAAATAACAATTGTGTATAAACATGTTTTTTTTCCCTTGTAGGAACTTACTCTTGACATAATACATAGAATAAATGGTTATAGCTGTAACATGGTACAACACGTTGTTTCTGCACGAGAGACAATAGTAAAGGTAGCTGCAAACATTGATAGAATTGGGTAAATATATAAAAACTTTACATTTATTAATAAATAAATTTACAATTTTTATTTCTATTTCCCACTGCAGTTTTCTAAGTAATATTTGAAATAATTCTTTCATTGCAGTTGTTTCTTCTTCACTTTGTCAGATATTAAAAAGTCTCAAGAAAAATGTTTAATTATTCCACCTGAAAATGATGTTGCAAAAATGGAAGTAAGTTATTATAAATTACTTTGTACATCTAAATATGGAAAACATGACACTTTATCTTAAAAATACTTCTTTTGATGAAATCTGAAACCTTTAAAAACTTGATTGTTTGTTTTAAAAGGATTGAATTATCATACTACAATTCAATCACTAATGCTTATAATTACATATATGACTTAATAGTCGCAGTTCTCTCCAACATCTTTCTTACTGGATCACAGTCGGAGACAGGGCTGGCGTCTCCATACTTCAAAAACTTTTACAAATATCAGAGTCCCATGATGTTCATTTCCAGTGGATTCATCCCATGTTAACATCTTTGGAAACGAACAAGCAGATCTCCTGGCTAAAGAGGGTTGTAATGCTTCTCCACCTATCCCTTCAACCCTCATCTACTCTGAACATCAATCTAGGGTTAAATCTGAAATTTTAAAGGAGTGGAGGACCCCACCCAACCATCACTGGTATGAAAGCAAACATCCAGGATCCTCATTCCTACTTAAATGTGGCCGAGCCTCTCAGACTGCAATCTCTAGATCGAAAAGTAGACACATAAAGAGTCTTTCCTTTTGAGGAGGCAGAAAGACTTTTGCTCTTTGCACCAAGTGCAAGACTCAGCAAGCCTCTCCAGATCACATCTTGGACTGCTTGGGACTTTCGAGGGAGGACCTTTTTTCCTCTCCCCTCCTGGTATTGGACTTCTTAAGGGTCAATAGTCTTTTGGGTCTTGTCTGACTCCGTCAGACAGACTGAGGATTAGCCACAACATATATGACTAAAAAAAGATAAAAATCAAAATGGAATTTTTCCCCCCTTCCTATTATGATTTTTTTAAAGAAAAATCTTTTTATTTTTAATTTTGCTGTATTTTATCTATGGCTAATTGCTTACTATTAAATAACAGGATACTTATGTTTAAAATGATTTTTAGATATGTAATAAGATTTATAAGTAATCATCATATTGAACTTATACTTACTACTATTTAAAAGGAAATGAATCAAACAGTTTTGACATGGAAGATTTTTTTGTGATGTTGAAAATATAATTTATTTCATTTATGTAAATTAGAAAACAAAGGGACAATAAAGAATATAATATATTTAATATTTTGATTCAAACTTATTTGTAAACATTAAGAATTAATTAATTTTAAGAAAAATCAGTGATTCATTTATGTACTTGTGAGAGACAGAGCTCAAGATTTTATTGTTTTAAAACAAGGTTCTCAAACACTACATTGAAGTACTTTGTTACCAATTAAACATAAGCTGTATTTACAAAATCTCTAAATTAAAACATAATTTTTTTAAGATCTGGAATGATGGATATTTTGTTGAGAAACTTTTTTTTATAATGTATGAAAAGTTACAACTCCTTAAATTATAAATTTATTAGTTTAAATAATACTTTTATGAACTTTTTCAAAAAGTTTTCAAATTTGTGACTAACTGTTTAAGAAAATCAATATTTGCTATAGTTTAATATAGTAACGGCTATTGCTTTTCTTCTATTTTTTGGGTCTAGATTAAATGTTAATTTAATTACAGATTATAGTGAGGAATGGTCCATGTAAATAAGCACATCCTAAGTCATCGTAATTTTTCTCAAAAGATTTATAATCTTCTTGTCAATAAATATTTTTGATTTAATATTTTTGCAGTTTATTTCTGAACTTAATATTGTACTGAAATAGACTTTAAAATCAAAATATTTTTAATTAATTTTTTTAAAGAAATTATTATTATTTTTTTAATTATTTTAAAGTAAGAGAAAGAAGTCTGTATTACTCTTTTCTAACTGATTTTACAATTAAATACTTGTTCATTTACTTATTTCTTTTGTACTAATGTTGCTTTTTCAAATTTTTGTTTTGTATATATTTGTGTGTGTATCAATCTCTGCTAATTCATATTCTGTCTGTAAATTATTAAATAGTTTGGAAAATATTACAGTTTCAAAACTTAAATACTGTGACTTTTATTAATAAAGATAAACATTTACAACAAAGTTTATTTTGAGCATAATAACCTTTATTTAGTAGACATGGTTTTAAAAAATATGCTTTTCTGTAGACAATTAAATTTAAAATGGCAAACTTAAAAGCTTTTTCCCCCCTTGGTTTTAGTATTTATTTATAACATTTGATTTATAAAAATTTCATTATGTGTGTTTGTGTAATTTCAGGGAATACTGAACAACTTGATGGTACAATACTTGGCAGTTATTCAGCAATTAGGATTCTTGATGAATTGTACTCCAGATTCCTTTAAAGGAAATTATGGTGAAATCCCATGTATTTACAATGATAAAAAATTGCTAAGTAGTTTAAACAAAAGTAATCCAATTTGGAATGAAATTTCCAAAAGCATCATTGATTGTACAACAGAGCTTGAGAAGGGTTTTGATGTAATATATCAATCTGTATCAAACACTATGGTCTTTACATCTTGGGAAAAATTTTCAGAAATTGTAAAAGTTTTCAAAGTTATGCTGAAATCTCTCAGTGTTTTTTTGAACTCTTTAAAGGGATTCAATGTTGATCAAAATCAACAATTAACTAGAAATTTAATTAGACTCACATGCAAAATTCAAGATGAATCTGTAAAGACTCTAAAAGAATATAATGTTCTTTTGACTGAAGCTAAGGAAGGTGAAAAGAGAAATCAAGCAAACCAGGATAATGTCCAAAATCAGAATTTATCTACACTTATCCATAAAATCACTATAAAAATATTGATGGCATATCAAGATATTATTACTTCATCTGTTTCCTGTAATGAAAAAGATACTTCTGAAGATAATATGTGTCCAGATAATCTAATCACTAATAAAATATTGGTATATTTATCAGACTTTGAAAAAAATCTTCATTTTCATAGTATTACTAAGTTGATAGTGAAATTACAAAAGGAGTTGCAACAGTCCTTTAAATCTAAAGTTGATATTGAAGCTATCGATGACAGCATAAGGTTTGTAAATGTTAACTTTTATGAATATGTCAATTATTTATAGTATTAGTCTTTTAATTATTTAAATTCATGGAAAAGATTAGATTTTTTTTTTAAATGCTACAAGTATTTAATAGCTTTTGTCACTTATTATACATGACATTTTTAACTTTCAAAGAAACTCATTAAAATTATTGAAGTTGTATAAAAAATAGTTGTTTTTCTGTGTAGTAAAAATATAACTGAAAATTTTTTATTAATATTGTGATTTTCAAAATATGATGCATTAGTACTGCTCTGGAAATTTTAAATGTTTTATATATAAAGGTTAATATACTTGTGTACATTTCAAAATTGATATCTTACAGATTTTTCAAATTAATCCAATTTAAAATGATTCAAATTAATTAATTTTTTCTGGCTTTTTTTTATTTGTATTTTATAGAATTTGCAATAAACAATTACTTTAATGAACAAGTCAACTTTTTTTTTTCCAGGTTGCTTCTGAATTTATTACCAGTCTTTGATCAATATTTTCAGCTTGTCAAAATATATTTTGTAACTAATCTTGGAATGCATAGAACATCTTGCAAATTTTTAACCATTTTATTAGAGATATTTAATCTCCTGGCTACTAAGGTTGGTTTTCACTTATTTAAAATCTCATAACATTCTTTTTATGGAGTTTTTTAATTGTGTGATTTGCTGCTGTAGAAATTTATATATTTCAATTAAAAAGTATTTTTTAAAATTACCAATGATTCTATTTACATAATTTATTAATATTAAATATCTTAATTGTGTGTATAAATCATCTGTAAAGTTATTTTTAATTACAAAACTTTTTAAGCTAGATTATAACATTTTCTAAAATTAAAATGTTATGTTAGTTCATATTTCATAAACTCTAAAAGTATAATTCTCTAGGAAAAACACATTAGTTATAATTTTTTAATTCTTTAATGGCATTATTATTAAAACTTAGAATAAAGTTAATGATTATTTGAACTGTTAGTAGGAAATAAATACCCATTTTATAAGTTCTTATTGTGGGGGGGGGATGAAAAATATTAAAAGTTTATAAATGAAGATTTTTAAAATATATATATTAAGAAAAGAGGATACATCCCTTTCATATAATTTTTGTTATTTCTGTGATATGAATACTTTCTTTATTTTAAAAATATATTTAGAATTATTAATTTATTTTCAATAAAAGTCAAATCACATGTAAATTAATGGGATATTATTTCAGGGATTTTGTATACCTCCTGAACTTCAAGAAGAAGCTAGTAAAGCTGATGGTACCAAGTTTGAAGACATTGAATCGGGGGGTCTTGATGAAGGAGAAGGAATCAAAGATGTGAGTGATAAGATTGAAACTGAAGATCAGTTAGATGATACTTTCAAAGCTGGTCAAGAAAAGAAAAAAGAAGAAGAAGAAAAAGATATTAAAGTATGTGTGCAACATTAAAAATGGTTTAACTAATGTTAATTAGATAAAGAAAAAAATTGCACTAATGTTTTTACTAATTTAAATAATAGATTATATTAGCAGTTTTTTAGATATCTAGCAAGTTTTGTCTATTTGTATTTTAAATAAACAAAGCTTTTATTATAGAACATCTTATTTTTCTTTCATCTTAGTAAAAAATGCAAAGCATTTAAAATTTATTGAGGAAAGGATTGATTCTGTTGAGGTTATTAAGCTTAAATTTATAAAATAATCACATTAGAGTTCAGTACTAGTTGAAAATTCATATCTATTGCACTATTGAATTTTGGAAAAAATACATATAAATAATACCTTCTTTATTGTTGATTATTATTTGTTTATTTTAAAATAAAATAAAAATTAATTTTTAAAAATTTGTTAGTAAATTATTTGTTTTCAAACTGACTTTTGATGAGGAGTGCTGCCTCCCCATTTTGGAATATATATAAACAATATTATATCCACATGCATTCCAAAAAGTTCTATTATTTAAAGCTTGATTATCATATTTTACTCTGTATTTTTAACTTGACATATAATATGTTTTTATAGTTTCTAAAAAATAATTAAAGTGGTCTAATAGATTATACCCTTTTATTGTAGTTGAATGTTTTACCTATAAGATTTGCAGTTTCCCTTTCCAAAAATTTTCAGTAAATAGAAAAATATACTTAAAAATAATATTAAATAAAGTAGTATTCGCTAAATGCAATGAAGAAATTTTTTTCCCCCTAATAAAGCTGCTGATTGATATATGAAGGAATATAAAATTGAATAAAAAATATCTTAATATTTAGCAGTTATTATTGCATTGTTATCATATTATGCAGAATATATATTGTTCTATATATGTTTTGTTATTTTCAATGTTAAGTTTCAGGAGCTATAATTTATATATATTGATGTTATTGATAGTTATATTGAAATAATATATTTAATACATACATAATTTGATTTTCTGTTATTCACTTAAAAGATATGAATTCTGAGTATTTCTGTTAAGTTTTACTGTGTTTAAAGAGGTTCTTTATCTTGACTTAGGATGAAGAAAAGGGAATTGAAATGTCAGAAGATTTTGAGGGTAAGAGTTATAATCCTGAAAATAATTTAGATGAATCAGAAGGAAGTGGAGATGAAGAAAAAGAAGATCTTGACAAACAAATGGGAGATGTTGATGGTGATGATACTGATAGATTAGATGATAAGGTTAATATAATTTTTATGTTTTTAAATTATTAAAATGTTTAAAATATTAAAATTCATGAGAAAATGAATCAACATGTTGAATTTGAATGCTTTTGTTACTTGTAATGCTGCTCTTCTTTGAGAATAACTCAAAAATATATGTGCATACTTACCAATTTTTATGCTTTGCATTTTAAATTTATGCACTTTCACGAATTATATCATTCGCCAACTACATTCTCCCCAACAGTTCTTATTTATCGTTTTCTATTTTTGGTGACCTGGAAAATAGATAGAACCACTCAGAAACTGTAGTAATCGTGTCTGGTAAATTTTTTTTAAAAATCATAGGTTGTTTTTCTTGAATATCGTATTTTGTTTGTTATTAGCTCCCTTAGGGGATTTGCAAGCAGAGTTTCATCAAGTTGAATTATTTTTATTTCCCTTCAATAACTTTCTAAAACTTAATTCATCTTTTGCTTTGCATATACAGTAATGCATCAACTTATGTGAACCAGGAGTTACACAATTTCCAAAACTTGTTGATTTGCCTTTTGTTTGAGCTCTACACCACTTGATTACTCACTCTCCACTTCCTGTTTAGCTAATGGACATATCACACGGAATCGACTCTTATCTAATTTTGACCCATGTGTAAAAGGAGAATTTTTGCCACCCAACATAACCTGTTTGCTTTAACTGATATATCAGGCATTCATCACAAAACATTCAAAGATTTTGCAAAATGGTAATCTGCACATCTACATGAAGCTATGAGACATAACAACGAGCTCTCTGTTAAAGAATTTTAGAAACAATTCAATATTTTAGATGCAGTGGGAATCATGGGACAATCTTGAAATGAAGTTTCTCAAAAAACTTTAAATGGCATCTGGAAAAGACTGTTTTCTAGTTCCCCTCATCACTGAAACTCTGACAGAATCAGTGCCAGGGCCTGATGAAATTGGTAATGCGATTGAAGAAGTTGTCGATCTTGCTGGGCACATAAATTTAGAAGTGGATAGTGATGATGCTCAAAAACTGCTGGATACTCACAATGACAATTGATGAGCTGATAGAAATGCACGAACAAAAGAAAGATTTTAAGTTTTTAGACCCAGTTCAATCAGAAGATTGAATGAAGGTTGGGAATTTGACAGGAGGCCTCAGTTTAGTTGAAAAATTATATCAAATTTTAGAAAATATAGACTCGAGTGAGGAGCATATTTTTTCAACAAAACAAGAAATAAAAAAATATTAGCATGCTTGCTACGAGAAAATTTTACGAAACCTTCTACATTTAAATAACTTCAGTTTTCAATTTTGTATTTGTGTTGTCTAAAATTTTAGTAAACATTTTTTTCTAAATAATTTTCTTTTGTTTCTGGTCCTGACTAAAAATTTTATCCTGACTTACTCTATCACTTATTGCATAAGTTCAGAGTATTACTGCATTTTGCATTTCTTGTGCTTCATTTATTGCCGAACAATTTGTTTTTCTTGGTTGTTCTGTTTACAGTGATATCAAAAAATTTGTTTTTATCGATTTCTCTGTTTACCACAATGCCTAACAGAGGCCAAAAATATACTTTCAAACTTATAAAGAATATTATAAAAAGGAATTCAGTCATGTTAACACTTCTCAAAAACAGGGATATGCATTTTATGACATCAGCCATACTAACATATGCATTTGCTGCAATGTCCAGTATGATATTGTCCATTACGTGAAAACTTCAAAGCACACCACATATGTTAAATAACATTTGCTCAAAATATAATAGTTTTTTTTTTCCAAGGCCAGTGTCCAGTCAATTGAAATCAGGGCAAAAGTACTGAAAACACCTTTTCTTGTACAGCATGATACTCTTTTTGACTGCAATTAACCATGCCATTCCACTTTCTTGAAAGGTGGTTCCTAAGTGTGACATTGCCAAGCAGTGTGCATGTGGAAGGACTGAATCATCATTTTGCTGCAGCATCTGATGGCTGTAATGATACAAATTACAATTTATTTCTTATTGCAGTCATTTACTTTGATCCTGCAAAATCTCAAATCAAAATAGCCCTTTTACAATTCCAGATTTTACTGGGAAATCCACAGGAGAAGATACTAGCTTATTTTATGTGATTTTTAAAAATTCCTTATGGACATTTAGTTTCATTTATGGTAGATAATGCTATAGCAATTCAAGAGAAAAATAGAGTTGTTACATATTTTTTAAACAAAAGTTTAAGAACTTAATAAATATAGGTTGCCTGGGTTATTTAATAAATTTAGCATCAGAAAAGAGTACTGCTTATTTATGATGAGATGCTTGTAAATATATTTTACTATCTACAAAAAAGTACCATATTATTAACAAATGCCCAATTAGCAGATAAAATGTTGAGGAAATAAGAATTAAAAATTAATTCTGCTAAATGTAACAGTATTAAATATTTTATTAAATAATTCCCTTTAATATTTTATTAAATAATTAAATAATTTTATTAATAATTAAATAATTCTTATTAAAGAAATAAATAATAATTCAAAAGATTGCAAACATTCGGTAAAAAAATTTTTGCTGCCAATATATTTTTTAATTTAATTGTTTATGCGTAAATGTAATCTGAAAATTGAGTAATTTATATATATGTGTGTGTGTAAAAGAATCTTTATTGTATAGTCATTAACTTGTATGTTACTACATACATGCTTTTAAACTTACCTTAATGTATGAATTTTTATAAATCAGGAGTTTTCCCATGATAAATTTTCTTAAATATATTATCAAAATATCTTTATTATGAAATATTTCTATATTTAAAAAATTTCCTGGAAATGTTCATGCTTTATTTTATTCTTTGTCATTTTCGAATGTTGGTCTGTATAGTGTTATTTTTTAAGATTTTATTTTACATAAGTATGCTCTGAATTCAGTTTCTATTTTCTCCTTTGCATTTTAGGTCTGGGGTTCTGATTCTGAAGATGATGCTGAATCTGAAATAAGTGATACTGATGATGCTGGTGGTGCTCCTGAAGGCAAATCAGAATTAACTGCTAAAGATAGTTCTAAAGAAGATCTTGACAAGAAAAGTAGCATGCAGAATCCCAAAGAAAATATGTTGGGTGAACAAAATGAAGAATATCAAGGGGAATTTCCAGATCCTTTAATAGATGCTCCTCCTAATCAAGTTTGTATTTTTATTTATTATTTGCAATTCTGACATATATAATGCATGTTCAAAAAAAAAAAAATTTAACATATAATGCAGAAAACAAATACACTGTTAGTTTTTACTTCAGGAATTATTTCCTCAATCTCTATTTTAAGAACAGAAACTATCTTCTGTGTTAACTCATTTTAAAACATTAAAGCCCACTTTAAATTTTCATTTCAAATGCACATTATATGAAAAATATGGGTCTCTGGTGGTTGTGATTGCTTTATTCTCAATAAATGATTGCATTTTAATTTAAGGAACCTGAATATGTTGATTTACCTGAAGATATGGAGATAAATGATGAAGATGGTGGCAAGGAAAACTTGGATGGTGATGATGAAGAGATAACTTATGATCCAAATGAAGACTTGGAATCTAAAGGTTAGACTATTTATATATATTCTTATTTTACTTTCATGGTTGAAAACATAATGTTTTTTTTTTCTTAAAATATTTTCCACTATAAAAGTCAATAATAAGTACAGTATCACAGTAATAAGACAAATTTTACTGTAAATGTGTATGTTTTTCTATGCTTATTCCAATCACATCATTTACACACACATGTTCACACTTAGTCTCCTATAGCTCAAATGTTGCTATTATTTGTATGAAAAAAATTTGGGGGATTTCTCACAAGTGTGGTTTTTTTTTCAATACACCTTAAAGTGGTTAACACCTTATCTGTCATTTTGTTCTGAACATATGTATATGTATATTTAGAACATAATGGCATGTACCATGCATATGTAGTATGCAAAAAATTTGAGGTCAACGAATAATTTTCAATCATTTATTTTATAATGACTTGGGGGGGGGGAATATGTTTGACTGAATGAATTGGTAATTGTCTGATTTTCTTTTTTTTTAAAAAAAGGGGGGGGGCTGATGCTATTAAAATAGCTGTGAAAAATAAACTAATGTTGTATGATATGGTGAAATTGAAAAATGTGATGGGTTTAGAAGAGTAACCAAAGCACATTTGTATGGATACATGAAGTATATAAACTAGGAATATACATGGGCATGTGGTGTGTGTTGCAAGTTTTAATATTTCGGTATGTTATGTTTATAAAATCAATATCAACAGCACATTAATAGAAGAATCATTAAATAGAGGGGGATTTGTAATAAGTAATGTTAAGAACATAAGTAACACATAGCAATAAATAATGATAGTAACAAAAGTGGCTTTATTTTTGGTGCATTTTTTTAAGTATCTCTGATTAAAACTTTGGTTTACAAGATAAAAAAATTGAGTGTATTTTGAAGAATTTGGAGTGAATTATCATTGTACGTGATTCATTTTAACACTGTCTTCATTGGAACCAATTGCTACACAATTGGAAAGTGATTAGATAAAAGACTTTTGAAAAATTTCTTTATAAATATTAGCTTTAAGAAATCTGCTAATAAATTTTTTTCCCTTCATTGTGTGTAAAAATATTTTAACTGTCAACTGTGCATTTTTAGTAGATGAATCTGAAGATGGAGAACTAAACAATGACGAGGAAGAGGATACTGATAATGGTTCTAACCAGATAGAAGAAGATGGTGATGTTCGGGATGGAACTTCGGCTGAACCTGTTCCAGAAAATGATGTTTCAGAAAAAAAGAAGAATGGTGAGATTTTATAATGATCTTATTAACATTTTAATGTTCAACTTTTTTTCCTATACATTTTTATTAAATATTCAAATGCCTAATATATGAGATTTTTAAACATACTTATTATTTACTATGCATGATATTTTCCCCTTCTATTGATTATCTGTTTTGGGACTTGAGTAAAATTAATAACAATACTATTCTTTTGAAAAAGTTGCCAATAGCTATAAACATTGGTATAACACTAATGCTAGTATTTTCCATGTAATTTATAAAATATGTTTACATTTAATTGTTTATTTCACAGAATCCTGTCTTCCTACTCATACTCCTACAACTGAAAAAGATGCTCAGTCTACTGTAGATCAGTCCAAAAGTAGCTCTCTAGATCCTGTCCAAGATGATTCAACCATGGAGTGGGAAAGTGGTGCACAAAAATCAGATGAGCAACATGAAGAAGGTCAAGCTGATGCAAAGAATTCTCATGATCAAAGTATGAATTTCTCTGTGAATGTGTACAGAAGTCTTTGTCGTGATCCAGCAGTCACTTATGAATTTAGATGCACAGAATTTAGAGACATTTTAATAAAATCAACATTTTTATTTTACATATCAATTTACTGTTAATTTTAGCTTAAACAAATTGAGTGGTCAACTTAATTACAAACCTTGACATCTATAACAATTAGATCACTTATCTGTGACAATTAATTCTGCTGCACTGATGATCTTCCTTACTGAAACTCCAATAGCTTTAATTATTATAACTCTAACTTCAGTATCAGCCTGACAATGACCAGCTACCTCTCTGTCTCTTTACTTGACTTTAAATAGCAGTCCGCATTTGCATAAATCACAGCTCCTCCACAGAAAGCGATTTTATAGTCATACAACGATTTTAAAAAAATTACATAGAGGATTAAAGACGCGGATATATATATATGACCCATTACATCTTAACTAAATTTTGTTTGCACAGAATATAAAAAAACTTCCCTAGTCATTTTTATTTGTTTTATTATGAACACTGTTATTGGCCAAATCATGCATACGTTCTTTGTTTCACTGAAAAGGTGAAGTAAAAGAAAGTTTGCACATTAATTCTTATGTATAATTCAAAATATTTTGTTATGCTTTGGCACGAAAATTTGGAGTGTCTGTTATCTTTGCAATTTCATTATGTACAAAACTATGAAATTTCACCATTTTTTGAATAATTCAAATACAGTATCAATGAAATCCTTATTGTAAATAGGTCAATGAGATTTAGCTCAAAAATACTGTTCTTTTATTCAAAGCAGTCATTCCAATTCTAAACTTTTTGAGCTTATGTTCATTTTCAAAAATGAATTGAATGGTATTTGTACATGAAAAATATATTATCAAGGGGATGTCCTTTCTTCCCCACCCCTTCCTGTTCTTTAAGACTTAAGCTTTGATTTTTGTTTCAATAAATCATTGCATTGCATAAATCATCACTTTAAATATTGTTGTAAACAAAGTAATTGGGGATTTGCCTTAGAACTACGATTCTTATTTTTGGTTTACTTAATTGCTCTTATTTTTATAATTTGTCAATTTATTGATATGTTTGCTAAAAAGTTTAATGAGTGTATGATTTTTTTTGTAGTTTTGCCAAACAGTATTGCTCAAATTATATCTCATTTTTAGGTGGAGCTCATGAAGGCAAAAAGTCATCAGCAAAACAAATGACCGCTAAAGACCAGCAATATGAGCCAAAGTTAAGACCTCCAGCAGAAAATAGAACTCTTGACGATAATCCAGACTATACTGAGGCCAAAAATCGTCCAATAAGCGACAAGCAAAGTCTTCAAAAATCCACAGGAACAAAAGATGATGAGGAGGATGCAGATATGTATGAGCATGTTCAAAACAAAGAAGAAGGTATGTCAAAAGCTATGGATATAGCTTCAGAAGAACAGGCTGCTATGAAACCAGCCAATGAACAGGATGATGCAGATAAATATAAAGAAGAAATTATAGAGTTGTCAAGTGATGATGATGAGGAATATTATAGTAAGGAGGAATCTACAAGAACTCAAGGCGATGTTATTAGTCAAGATCAAAGACAGAGACGTGGACAGAAAGGTTAGGATACTTTAACTGTATATGTAATCTATTAATATGGAAATCACAATTCAGTTTTCTCATTACTAATTTTAATTTAAATATTTTCGTGATATGTTTTTACACGCGCACTGCTGTAAATAAATTATATACTCATCCTTTTTTTTTTGTAAAATTTTATGATTCCAATATTTTTTTTTAATTAACACTGTTTTCTAAAAAGTCTATTATAATCCTAACATGGTAGCTTTTTTTTAACTTATTACATATAACATAAAATTTCATTGATAATATGTTGAAATGCAAGTAGAATCTCGATTACTTTCAAGCATCTGTGAACTAGTCATAAGATTACCTTCTACTAACCATCTTGTTAAAATGTAATGCTTTGCAATTGATCTAGGATTATAATTAATATGGTCATGGTCACACAAATTAGTGTTTCGTTCATATCACATTTGAATCTGGTATCATTAAAGACGTACCATGAAGGGCTGGTGCACATAAAATCTGTCATTGCTTAGAGTCTTCACATTGGTGTGGTGTAGAAGTTTGGAGAGTGAAGTGACAGATCAGGTGTATCCTTATCATTTGACTAAGGATCAAAATTACATGGGTTATCTCCAATAGCCCTCATGTAGCTTCTGAGTGCAACATTAATAATCTATTATGACATTAATTCAAAACAAATACAGACTAATTACCAATGCAGACAAAATTTTATTTAAAAATATTATTAACAATATTAAATATACTTTTTTTCTTGAAATGAAGGGATTGATCTAATTAAATTCTAATTTTAAACCTTTCTCTGATTGTCGTAACTTAAAAAATATTTTCATTCTATATAACAATTGTTGATAAATAGGATTTTGCATTTTATCTCTCTTATAATATATTGTGCTTCCACAAAAATAAGACCAGGTCTTATGTTAATTTTTGCTGCAAAACACACATTAGGATTTACTTTCAGAGGATGTCATATTTTTCATGCTTGATCATTTGCATTTTTATACATATATAGCCATACCATCATCTTCTGAAACTTAACCATAAAGTTCACATTGCTGAGGGAAGTCATCCATCCAGTATTGTGATATTTTGAATTCCATTGGCAACCAGTTTAATTGTGATGCCATTGCAAGAGTAAATGTCTTGATGTTATGCAAGCAATAAAACTCTTTGTTCCAATCAGAAATTATGTCATCCAACTCAGAAAACAATGGATGTCAACTTGATCCAAGCTTATATTTCTTAATGCTTTCCTTAATGAATGAAATATATTCCATGCTGACTACACGTTAATTTTAAACCATTTGAAAATCCAGCTTCTTTTTTCGCATTCGAATGAACCCCTACATTGTTCCACATTTTTTATTTGTACTCATCTGAATAATTCTTTTATTATGTGCCTGTCTGATTGGAGTATGTTATTACTTTTAAATTTATTATTCAATTATGTGCCAATTGCACATAACATGCAATATGCAGAGAAGTTTCTGAAAATTACAACAAAGTCTCTTTGCTATCAAAAAGGCCTGTGTAATGTATCTGCTAAGACTGTACCCATTTGGCTGACAATCTTAACTAGGGCTTGTATTGCAAACATCCTGAAAAATCATGCCTGTCCTTAGTATTTCATGAGGTTTTATTTTCCGGGAAATACTGCAGAGTTTATTATACAATATTTCAACAATTATTCTGACTGATATTTTTGAAAACCTGATACTTCTATCATTGTAATCTCTATTTCCCTTCCTAAAAGAGAACCAATTTATTAGGCATCGTAACAAACAATTTATATCTATTACTTTTTAAGTGAAACTTCTTTAGGCGCGAGAGTGAAGGGGAAATTTGTCCAGTTTTGCATAACAGGGAGAAGGGAAGTAGTGATTTCCCCCACCATCACCCCAAATCGTCGCCATAGTGAATAGATAGAGAGCGTGGGACACCTCGTGACATGTCATATCCGTGAAAAAGTTGGACGATTGCTAAGGGATAATTGCATCAGAGGTATGGAGTGTGTGGCATCTTGCTACTTTGACGAAAGGCTCTTAGGTATTGAAGATATTAAGTAGGTACCCTTGCTACTCGTAACGAACTCGTGTGGCGTATTTTTGTAGTTTTTATGTAATAAACCTGCCGTTTTCAACGAATAAACACACCCAAAAAATTACCATTATATGGCTCTTCCCGTTATGGGAGTGTCTGGAGCATTGTGTATATGTCACTAACGTTTGCACCAGAATCGCTATGGATAGCGTCTTGTAAATAAACAGTGACTTCTGCAAGTGATGCATTAAGTTTATATTATTAATTTTTATTTCCATTGAATTAAAATTAATTCTAGTCTGAGTGCCTAGAATAAATGCAAAAAGAGGGAAAGGATTTCATGAAAGAAAAAAAAAAGGTAAACTAGCAGCAAGTCCAGTGAAAAGTCTTATGTATCACCAAGTACCGTAATTTCGCGTGTATAGTCCGCGGACTATCTGTGTTTAAAATGCGAATTTTTGAAGCTGCAGACTATCCACCAGTGCGGATAATACGCTGGTTGTTCACGGCTAAAATCGTTGAAATTTAAAAAACACGCTGTCGTGAACTGCCGATGATCTGGATTTATAAAAGCCGGGATTGTTAGTGAAAGCGAGGAAATCACTGACAGTGAAGATAGTGATGCTGAAAATGAACTTTCGGACACTCTTCCCGAAAATATATTAGAACTGTTTAATTCTGATACCGATGAATCGGACTTTGAAGGTTTTCGTTAATGTTGTAGGGGGAATGTGTTATTAATTAATATATGATTAATTAGTAAGCACTGTTTTTTTATTTGTATTTAGCGTTTTATTTCTGAAGGTATATTAGTAAGGAAGTACTTTTTTTCTATTTATACTTAGTTCTTTGTTTCTAAAATACATTAATATTGCCGTATTAAAATAACGTAATTTCGGACGTATAGTCCGCGGACTATCCGGTGGTGCGGACTATCTGACGATTTTTGAAATTTTTTTATATAAAATCGTGTCTGCAGACTATACGATGGTGCGGACTATACATGCGAAATTACGGTAGTCCTGTCGCATCTGTTATCATCTTCAGTTTTAGTGCTGTACACATCAGAGGCTGCTGCAATCATTGGATCCGATGATGATTAAAAGCAGATTATCTTAACCGCAGACTTAAATGTTAATTTTGCTTCAGAAGAAGCAAAGCCACTCATTGAATTCTTGAAACAGACTCTGAATTTGACAATGAATACTGATTCTAGAGAAGGAACAACAATATAAGGAACCACGATTGATGCAGTTTCTCACGTTTTCTTGATTGACTACAATCGAGGATTTTTATATCCTACTTCCGTTACCACACACCTATTGTGTCTTTCTTGAAAAATGATGCCAGAAAATATTGAATAAAAATATTATTTTCATACAATGAATGAAGTTGGAATTTTATTTGATTAAAGTAAGTTCTCCCAGCAGTTTAATATAATTAGATCTATTCTTGCATTTACGGCCAACATCGCCAAAGAAGTTTCACTTCTATCGCGTTGCTTTCCACTAATTGCTTTTTTTTCTTCTTTTAACTATCAAAAGTAATTTTAGAAGCTTGACTTTTTCTGAATGTTTAGGAATAAGATATCCATTAATAAAATTCATTTAATGTAGTTCCAAAAATTCTCGACTTGTTCTGTTATTAAGTTTAGATCAAAATTAGTTGAATCCCAGGCTGGGCAAGGTTGACTCAGCCTTTCATCCTTCTAGTGAGTCAATAAATGAGTACTAAGCTTGCTTGGAAACTGAACACTGAAGGCTTTGCCTCAGACTGACCACTTGATTGAAACATCTGCACATGCACCCCAGCACCTACGGTCACGTAAGCTAAGATGGTCACAGTAGGCCTTGGCCCTCATGGACTTTTGTGCCAGTGAGTTCAGTTCAGTTCAAAATTAGTTAATATTATCAAATGAAAAGAAAAATAAATATCAATGAAAGAGTTTCTGGTTGATTATCATCTTTTTTTGTCGTATGCACTGAAAATATACTATTCATGCAAGAATTTTGTTATACAGATTCTGCAGAAAATACAAAATTTTTAATAATTTAACTGTGATGTAGAAAATATAGTTTTATTCTTTTTTAAAAAAGTATATGTAAAGTAAAAATATTTTCTAATGTAATAATTTATGTTGTTGTTGAAATTTATAAAGATGTTTTTTCTTCCATTTTTGAAGAAAAAAAATATTATTAAAATTACATATGAATTCAAGTTTTGTTTCTTTTGAAATTGTTACAAGACTTATTTCCAAAAATAACTAATAAATATTCATCATGCTGAATAATATCGTCTTTTTCTCTCTTGTAAAGTTGATATGTTTATCTATTTTTATTCCTTTCGACCAGGTAATTTTGATGATGATCAAGCAATGGATATAACTCCTGAAGGAGAAGTGATTAGAACGCATACAGTGGCTCGTGGAAATAGTACTGTGCACACAAATCAAGAGTTGTGGGCATCTCTGTCATTCCAAAATATGCATAATAAAAGACTTGCACTGGAGAAAGATTTAGATCTCTTTTATCATTCTGATAAAGAACAGTCAGAAAATACTGTGCATTTATGGAGAAAATATGAAGATCTGGTGGTACATTTATCTCAAGAACTTTGTGAGCAGCTGAGACTTGTACTTGAGCCTACAAAAATGTCAAAGCTGAAAGGTGATTATAGAACGGGTAAACGAATAGCCATGCGAAAGGTAAGTAATTTTAAAATAGTATGAAATTTTCTGTTTATATTTTATTATTTCGGAAAACATTGCTTGTTATCAAGTTTTTGTTAAAAAAAATACTTCAATTTTACAAACTTCAAAAGTAACTGTAATTAATATTAGCTATATCTTAAATGTATGTAATATACTAAAGTTATTTCATTGATGGCTTTTGCAGTGCTGTTTCATTTCAATAATACAATGCTCAAAGTTATAAGACTGCTATTCTATTAATCAAAGTTTTATATATGTGATTATGTGAAACCAACTCATCATTTTTTTCTTATAACTTCAAGCACTTTATTTTAAGTTTGTATTAAAGTTTGAAAGTTGTGCTTTTTGTCATTGAAGACAGCTTCCAAATTATATGCTTTACAACTCCAAGACTCAAAATTCTCTGAAAAGTTTATACTTAGTTTTAACCAAACCATAATCAAAACAAGTCTTTATATTATTAACATAAAGGATAATGTGGTGGGGTTTTTTTATGTTTACATATTATTTGTTATATTAATTATTGATGGGGTGCTGTTTCACTAATTTTGTCCAAACATTTACTTCCCCTTCCAGATTATTCCATACATAGCCAGTGGATATCGTAAAGACAAAATTTGGCTCAGGAGAACAAAACCTAGTAAACGACAATACCAAATAATGATAGCTGTGGATGACTCCTCTAGTATGGCTGATAATCATTCCAAAGAATTAACTTTTGAATCCCTTGCAACTCTAGGGCAATCTCTCAGCCTTTTGGAAGCAGGAGAACTATCTGTTATAAGTTTTGGAGAAAAGGTCGAGCTTCTTCTGGGTTTCAATGAACAGTTCAATACCAACACTGGAGCTGGAATGTTTTCAAAATTTACTTTTAATCAACAAAAGACGCGTTATATTGAAATGGTTAAATTTGCTACTGATGCTATGGTTCAAGCAAGAAATACCAATGCTATGATGTGCAAGGAAACTGCCCAGCTTTTAGTGATACTATCTGATGGTAGAGGAGTTTTCAGTGAGGGTGATACAACGATGATAAGAGCTGTGAGAGAAGCTAGAGACAATAATATTTTTATGGTCTTCATTGTAACTGACAGTCCCGAGAGTGAGGTATGGAGTTTTTTACATTGCTTTATGTTTAAAATTATCAATAGTATGAGGCTTAAAGTTTCATAACAGTGCTATCAATAATAATGTTGTTGTTGTTTTTTAGTAATTTCATATTTCAAAAAGTAAAAATACTTTTAAATTTTTAAAATATGTTTGTGTAAATGTTGGTAATTACTTTCTTAGTATTATTAAGTATTATACTTTTATGAGTTAAAATTTGATGGTGTATTTTTACTTTTACAGAATTCAATTCTTGACATAAAAACTACCAAATTTGAAGGAGATAAAGTAAGTTTTTATGATTTATTTCAATTTATGTGTTAAATTTCAATCCTATTTTTTCATAAATGGTAGAATGGTTACATTTATACAGTGCATTATTTTTCGATTTCAACTGTAATAAAGTTATCAGACTAAAAGAAATATTAGTTTTAATTTTATATGAATAATTTTAAAATGTGATTTTATATACTAATATTGAATGACTTAAATTTTCTGTCTATATATATATATAAAGGATTTGTAATTCATGACAAATATTGCTATAATAGCTGCCTTATATTACTAGAATATGAATTATTTTTCTCTTAATATTCTCATTTATGAAATTTCTGCTCATAAAAGCATCAGTACTATTACTTTCCATATCTGAAAATTTTTTTAATTTCACTTCATTTAGGTCTTTTTTAAGAAATACATTGAAGATTTTCCTTTTCCTTTCTACATTATATTGCGAGACATTTCTTCTTTGCCAACAATTCTGGGAGGAGCTCTACGTCAGTGGTTTGAATTAGTCACATCAACTGAGCGATAAAATTTGAGTAATCATGCCAAAATGTGAATATAAGAAATATTGTGTTTGGAGTATTCATTTGTCATTGCTCATTTATTCAAGTCTTATTATTTGTTTATGTTTGTGATTCCATCAAATATTTTCTTTTACAGAAATATGTTTTTTTCACATAATTTCAAAGGAGGAAGCATTTATTCAAACCAGCACACTTTTAGGTTGTTTTTTAATTTTTAAAATTTGCATGTGTGTTGTTCCTAAAATTATATATATTTACGAAAATCAATTTTAATTTCATAAAAATAATAATGAGCTTCCGGGCTATAACCAGTGGTGACTTGCGAAAAGAACCAAATGCTCAAGATACAAAATTTTGCAATGGATACGAGCTTCTTGTATAGGGAGAAGGTTGGGGGTGAAAACTCATTTCTTATAAGTTTTAAGAAAACAATGTATAATAGAAATAAAAACGCTCATAAAGTGAAAAGGAAATGGGATGTTTGGAACAAGCTGCATGCATTGTATTAGTAAATGCTTTTTTATTGTCCTTGTAATCTAATAGTTGCATGATGTAAATCTAGTGTTTTTCTTTTAATATTAGTATAAATTTAAATATATATGTACTCACAGATGTATATATGTATAATTTCCATTGCTCTATAAGATATCTCATTCCATTCCCTATAAGATATCTCATTAAAAACAACATTTTTTAGAAGAGAGTTAAGCAAACAGCACTTTATATATTCAATACATACATGTTATCGACCCCCCCCCCCTTTCGTTTCCTTGAATATATGATACCCTTCCAAAATAGTCACCACTGGTCTTATATGAAATTATCATCTTTCATGTACTGAGTCTTGTAGTTTGAGAAAATTTTGCTGATTATTCATTTTACTGTATGAATAATATTGGTGTATTATGTGTCCTTTTATATTGAAAGTACTTCATTTCTCATCAGTATTACATTTTAATGTGACATTTGAAATGTTTCTGTTTCAAATATTGAACATTATACTTCAAATACTAAATGCAATAAAAATGTATTTAACTTTTGCGTATAATATAGATTTCATTTAATGTTATCCTTTGAATGAATAATAATGATGTAATTTAATGAAAAGTGATAATTGTGAATTTTAAGAAAGAAAATTGTTGTTTCTTAACATTTTTCTATTATTATTTCTAATCAAATTTACAGATTTTAAAACGGGAAAATGCTTTTACCATTAAAGAAAATCACAGAATGAATAATCTTTTATTTTCTTATCTTTTTTTGAGAAAAATGTACTAATGAATCAGTCAATTATTACCTAATATGGTTTACCTTTAATCGAAATTATGTACAATTTTTTTCAAGGTTCAAACTGCTTTTTCTTTCAAAAATTACATTAAATATGTATTTGTATGGAATGCTGTTCCTCTTTCAAGTCATGTCTATGGATGTGTATATGTGTCTGAAATGTTTAAAATATGTGTATCTGTTCAAGAATTTGTTTTAAGTTAATAAAGTTATTTTACTTTTCAAGAGAACTATTTTTATTTAACTTTTAGAGTTCTTTCAAAAGTTGTTTTGTCAGTTATAATATACAATGGTAATGAATGAAATGGAGCAAGAGTTTTTAATTGTATCTACTTCTGCTTTCATCTTTATCTTCATTTACACATTCCCATAAGTTGCATGGATATTTTTTACTCCATAAACTTTTTTACATCAGAAACTAATTTCATTAAAGACTAGTTTTCAAGCCAGCTGGGTGGCGTGGTTGGTTTGTCGCTGGTCTTCTGTACCCAAGGTTGTGGGTTCGACCCCGGCCCAAGTCGGTAGATTTTCATGATGTAGAAAATCGACAGCGGTCATGTTGTATGATTATACGGCATGTAAAAGATACCTAGAGTGTCTGTTTGGCTTGGGTGCTCTCTCGACAAAATTAAATCCTAGTGCTGGTTTGCATCGTCAGAGCTCAGGTGCCTCCGTCTGTGGAGGAAACTGGGTGTCAAAATTCCCTTCGGCGTTTGGTATCCGCCTATATGGTGCCGCACTATAGAGTGATACCTACTCCTGGGGGTGTACTAGGTCTGCACTGGTAAAAATACTAATCCGCAGCCCCATTGGATTAAAAGAAAAAAAAAGTTTTCAATACACTAGTTGTAAAAATATTGCTTTCTGTGATATTTCATGGTTTTTATATTTCGACCATAAACTTCTTGTAAACGATTAATCTAAATGAGAAGGAAAAAGCTGGTCGTATAATGTGTGCAAAAATATACATATATAATTATTCTCATAAATTATCTATACAAATAAATGTAATTGAAGTGTCTGTTTAAATTTCAAATTAACAGTTTTATACTAAATGCATTTAAAAGTATATACAATACTTATATCAAAAAATCAATTTTTAAAATTTTTGTCTGTCTGTAAACTTGAAACTTGTCATGAAACTTGAAACTTTGTTTCAGCTAATCTCTCTCTGAAGTTTCTGAACTGATTTTAAAAATTCTTTCACCAATGGGAGACTAGATTATCAGCGAGTAACATAGGGTATATTTTATCCCCGTATTTTTATGGGAACTTCACAGGTAAAACTGTGGGGCGTTGCTTACTCCCCGCCAAGCTGGTACAAGATTATTCATTATGTCAATACTGGGGAAATTTTAATTACAATTTTCTCACATTTGTAACAAATAACTCTGAAACATAATGTAATTTAGCATTTTTACAAAAAGCAATTTTTTAAAGATTTTTATTAAATGTCAAATGTTTATTACATTAGGTTTAATGTCAAACTCAAACTTTGAGAAATATCGCCAAGTTGGCTAAAAAGTTCTCAATTCCGACAATCCCAGATATTTAAATGCAAATTTTCTCCCACTTTTCAAGAGTGAAGGGACATAAAGTTTTAGCAAATTGTGTGATATTGAAAGCTCTATGGTAATATTAAATGAGTTTCATAAAAAGTTTTGATTTATCAAATAGTTAATACTTTGAATTTTTTTAACTTAATTCCAATATAAGGCCATATTTTGTACACATTTTTTCACTTATACTGAACCTAGATATTTTATATGGAGATATTACTATGAAGAGATATGCTAGATATTACTATGGAGGAAAACATGCAATGTCAATCACTAAATAAAATTACGGAACTTTATGCAATACTTATATCATCTTGCAGTCTTTCTAATCCTCAAACCCTTGGGAATAAATATAAAGATTACAGGGTGGAAGATATTTTGCGACGACTGGTGCAAGTACAAGCAGATATGCCTTTCAAACTCATCTATAACGAAATGCTAATAATAATTGAAAATAGGGATTTCACAATGATTGGGGAAAAACTGCATGATTTTGGAATGATTTGTCAGCGACAAGTCGACAAATGATTTCGATAATAAAATTGTTCGAGAATTAGACTACGATTTTATAGCATTGCAACATCAAGTAACAGAATTAATCCTTCAATTAACTCCAGAACAAAGTCATGTTTTCCATCAAGTGTTACATAAAATAGAATCTGGCAGTGGTGTACTCTTTTATTCTTGATGCCCCAGGAGGAACTGGAGAAACGTTTTTGCTTAACTTATTATTAATGTCCATCTGAAAAAACCAGAAGATAGCAGTTGCTGTGGCTTCTTCCGGATTAGCCGTGACACTACTGACTGGCGGTCGTACTGCGCATTCCATTTTAAAATTACCGTTGAATATTGCACATGAAGATTCACCCATCTGCAATTTCAGCAAAAATAGCTCTTGAGGCAGGATGCTTCGACAGTGTAAGCTTTTAGTGTGGGATGAAAGTACAAAGACTCATAAGAAAGCTATAGAAGCTTTAAATCGGATTCTTCAGGATTTACGAGATAGTACAGATATTATGGAAGGAATGATAGTTTTATTGGCTGATGAATTCTGACAAACTCTCTCAATATTCCAAAGAAGTACACCGGCAGATGTAATCAGAGCCTGTATTAAACAATCAAGCTTATGAGCGAAATTTGAAACATTCAATATGAAATTTAATACGAGATGCATCTTAATAATGACGTAGATTTGGAACATTATGCAGAGACGCGATTGAAAATCGGTGATGGATGTTTGGATCCAGATGTGGTGGAGGTTGGATTTTACTTTCCAGAGAATTTTGTAATTTAGCAGAAAATGATTTAGATCTTATTGCTCAAATTTAGCCGGGCTTGCAACAAAATATAAATTGTGATCAGTGGTTGTGTGCAAGTTCATTATTGGCGCCTAACAATGACATTGTCAATAAAATCAACCCTGAAAATTTAACCGACGTGCGGGGGAAATGACGGAATATTTATCAAGGAATATACAATCTTGGATAAAGAACAAAATACTTCATATCCTACAAGAGTTCTTAAATTTGCTTGAACTTTCAGGTGTATCCTCACATAAACTTCAATTAGAAGTAAATGTACAAGTTGTGCTTATGCAAAATTTCGATGCTCCTCAACTATGTAATGAAACGAGGCTTCGAATCACAAAATTGATGCAGAATATACTTGGTACTAATATTTTAACAGGTGTCATGAAAAATTAAAGTGTTATCATACATCGAATTCCAATTATCCCCACTGACCTACTGTTTCAATTCAAACGAGTTCAATTTCCAATCAAGCTTAGTTTTATTGTTGCTAATAACAAAACGCAAGAGCAAAACATTGCAGGTAGCGGGGGTGTATTTGGAAAAGTAATGCTTTTCCCATGGCCAACTATATGTAGCCTGTTCGCGTGTGTATAATGCCCAAAATCTTCACATATTTGCAACTGACGGAAGAACATATAATACAGCAGCATCTTAGAATAATATTGTTATGTTGATCGGGGTTCAAAGATTTTATGCAAATCAGTCGCAAAGAACAAGGCAGTTCTTTAACGGCGATGAGAATTTATTGTCGAAAATCCAATCCCTGAAATACAGGATTCAGCGGTAATATTCGCAGAATAAATCTTAGAAGGTCCACATACCTTTAATAGCTCTCAAACACAATTATCAGTGTCTAAACTACACGTATGTTAAAGATATTCACGAGCACCGCTCGTCTTATTCAAAAGACGAGCTGATCGCTAGTCTTCACGGTCAAGGCAAGTTTACTAACCACTAGTCAAAACCAGACCGACTCCGCTCGGCGAGCGCCTCTCTATTTATATCCGTCGCGGATACTTCGAGAAAAATCCGCTTACGTCATATATCGTGAAATTAGTGGATTTCTCCTCTAATTTCTGAAAGAATCCAGTGGGTCCCAAACTCGCCAAAAATGATGCCAACTTGGGTCTATCACCATGTTTCCATTAAATCGCCGTTATAGCGTAAGGGACGGCGTTGCTTGAGAATATTACAATTATAAAATATAACATAGAGACAATAACAAATGCATTAGACATCCAAATATAAATTATTTACACTATTTTATACAAAATTCGTAATATTCGGTTTTGAGCTCTTTTAAACAGGAATTATATAAAAGGTAGATACTTTCAACTTTTTAAAATATTAATAGTTAAAGTTATTGAATTTTCGTTGTTAATTATTATAATAAACTAGAGCTGGATTACCCATTAAGCGGAGTAGGCAATTGCCTATGGGCCCGCGCTTTTTAAGGGCCACAAGAATGTGTTCTATTTTCTGTTAGTGCTCCAAAAAGAGGCTACAGCCCCCCCTCCCCGAGAATTCGACAGCCTAGGGGCCTCCACGTCATTTAATCCGATACTGTAATAAGGTATGTTTTCCCAGTTTTTTAAACTAAGCTCAATTTGAGAATTTTTAAATATAATCAAGCAATAAAAAAATTATATTATTTTATTTATTTTCTAATGATTATGATTTTGACAGTTATTTAAAGACATCAACGCGCAGGTAAAAGCTAGTTTCATTATGAAAAGAAATCTTTTCTGGTTGCATGTTTGAGTAAATGCTCCCAAAGTAATTGATACTGAATTAAAAATTGCATTATCTTAGTGAAATGCATCAGCACATATATATTTAACTCTCTAAATTTATTGTGTAGTGCTTTTGATAAACTCGCGAATTAGTTTTTCAAAATTATATGTGATCTAATTGACATAACTATTGCTATTTTATTTGACATGAAAGTATGAATATCTGAATTTATCTATCTTGTACTTAAGTGTCTTGTTGATGCATGCACTCTCATAACAATGCCCATTATTTATATAGATTAAGTAAGTGCATTATGTAAGTTGTTATGAAGATGTATGACATGTGATGAATTCTGCAGTTTTGGTACTTAAAAAAACTGAAATCGATCTAATAGAGCAGGGATGGACATTAAGTCGACCGGTGGACCACCAAGACATTTTAGGGTGACCGCATTTTTTAAGCCCTAAGACACGCACTCTGAAAAAAACATATTTATGGAACACGGATTCCAGCTAGACTACAGAATCCGTCTTTCACAAATGAGGCGACTGTATTCACTTAAGCAAATGATTCGTAAATGTGTAGACAACACATGAACCTTCATTGGAAGCGCACGTTGACACTTAACACGTTTTCTGCCGCTGTAGGGGAAAACAGACATCACTGCGATGCCAGTCGTGCAAATGAATTTTTCCCAACGCGAGATTGTGCCGTGGCTTGCTTTTCAGTAATCCCTAAAGGGAAATATGTGTGAACCTTCCCTAACCGATGGGGGATTCAATCAGTCTGTAAACAACTTTGGCCGATAACAGAACCCCGGCATCGGTGGGTGTGCCTACCCTCAAAATAGTAGTTTTTAATTTATATTTAATTGTTTGTGTGTCACCATAATAAATATTTAAAACGAAAAATAAGGACTGATATTTGCAAACTGAATACGCAACCAAATCACAACAGACTGAAGGGAAGAGAAAACGTTGAGGATCAGCTCTTCGCACTTTTGCACATGTTTGGCTATTGAGACATAATTCCACACCCCGCGTGTCCCGGGATTGGGTTCCTGCGTTGATGTCATGTCCTGCGATAGCTTCGTACTTGGCAGCGTACAAATTAAGCCATACGTAGGTGTCAGATTCTTCGGTTTTCATATGTTTTCTTCTCACTGCATTGGATACGTCTGAAGTGGCGCGTTTTTATCCTAAGGACAGAACCCGAAACCTCTGGGTCCGAAGCCGAGTAATTTAACCACTACAAAATTATCACTATGGTGCGGAGGTTGTTACTGGCTTATATAGATTATATCACTACACACCAGAGAGTTGGTTAGGTGAACGAACTATATAGTTGTTAATGAGAGCAGTCAGTTTTTTTGTGTGTTTTATGAGTTGCGTCATGTTTATCTGACGATTTTTTTCTTGGTTGCTCTCTTGCGTCATGTTTACCTGACGAATTTTTTTTTCCTTGGTTGTTCTCTCGCATCATGTTTATCTGACGAATTTTTTTTTTCTTTGGTTGCTCTCTTGCCTTATGTCTATCTGTGACGATTTTTTTCTTTTCTTTGGTTGCTCTCTTGCGTCGTTTATCTGACGAATTTTTTTTCCTGGTTGCTCTCTTTTTTTTCGGGTAGATGGCGCCACGACAGATCAGTATAGGTTTCGCTTTTCTTAGTTAAGCTATGGTCACCAAAATGAAGTGGCGCGTTTTTATCCTATAGGACAGAACCCGGGACCTCTGGGTCCGAAGCCGAGTAACTTAACCACTACACCAAAATGATCACTACGGTGCGGAGGTTGTTACTGGCTTATATAGATTATATCACTATACGTCCATGGTCTAGTAGTAATTCTGTCATATTTTAAAAAAGAGGTACAGTGTCGAAAACAAGTGTTAAGAAAAGGAAACATACAATTTTAATACAGAATACGCCCCTGGGTGAAACACAACACCTTGAAAGCATAAGAAGTAGCCCGTGACATGGAAAAGTGTGCTTACCCCTGTAATAGAGAAATATTTTACTTGAAGGTTAGTTACATTGCTTCAACCTGGAAAGTATGACTTTGGTAACCAAGTTGGGCATGGTTGAGAACTCGTTGCCATTGTTTTATTTCTGTCATTATAAATTTTAATTCTAGCGCAACTTAAGACCCACTGTGTCTGTGCTTCTCAAACTTTCAATACTTGCTACCAGTGTGTAACGCACACCCTAGCATTGCAGGGGGCCCAAAGCGTGACTACGCATTTGGGCTTGAGGCCTAAAACCTGTGTTTGCAGGGGGGGGGGCTAATATTCTCCATTACGCCACTGCTTGCAAATCCATTTTTAATGATAATTTTCATTGCACCCCCGCCCCTCCATACAATGAAAACGTATTGAATTCAATAATAATGTGCTTTGACGCTGAAGCTACAATATGACTTTAATTTATGAACCGTGCTAAATGTCGAGATATGTATTAAATTTTGTACATGACAATCCCCCCAGTGGGGTAAATTTGTTCTTATCTAAGTATTGATGAAATATATTGTGAAGTACATTGCCAATATATTATATCAATGTAGCCAAGTATTTTATTTTTAATTATGTCAGTATATATTTTCTTTTGCTTTCTTTCAGTTGTTGTTGTTGTCGTGTATGACAAAGTGCAAAGGTGTAAGGTGCTAGATGGTAAAAACCTCGGTGTACTTGATTGTTGGGGTTAAGATCAGAAATTGCGGGCCTCCTCCCGTGCTTATCGTTCGGTCTCCCCATAGTTCTGTATATCCATTGATCTTGAAATTCAAATTGGGATTGAGTTTAGTCTCCTGAAGACGAGCAACAAAAGACAGAATAGTTCGTCGATTTTCCTCTGCGATCCATTAATGTTGAGTTGAAGAATATTCAGTGTCCTCGTAGCATACTTCTCGTAGTGTTCCCGGACATCAGAACACAACACGTCGGCTACCCCGGACGCGGTAACATTATTAATATCACAATATATTGCACTTGTCATAATTGAGGGTTGCCAGAGCTCCGAGTAAATTACCTTTCAGTAAATTAATTTTTTTTAATCCTTTATTTTCGGCTTTTTGATATGTTCATGCCCCACAATTTGAGAAAGGTTGATGCATGGTAAATCTGTCAATGCTCAAAAGTTTTCAAGCCCAGTGGCTGAGTGTTAGTGCATCACGATTCCACACCATAGGTCCGAAGTTCAAAACCCGGGCTCGGCAAGGTCGACTCAGCCTTTCATCCCTTCAGTGGGTCGATAAATGAGAACCATGCTCGCTTGGGAACTTAATACTGGGGGTTTTGGGCCAGACTGATCGAAACATCTGCTCATGCACCTCAGGGCTCAAGGTCACGTATACTGAGAGGGGCACAGTAGGCCTTGGCCATCATGGACTGATGCGCCACTGAGTTAACTTAAGCTCAAAGTTTTCATCTTAGCATGGGGTGCCAGCTCATATGTTGTCCTTGTCACTTGCTCAAAAGTCAGAATTAGGAGGTTTGTCACCGATAGATCTTGTATTACTTTGAATTGGAAACTCTTGCAAAATATATTTTTTAAATAGTCTTTGCAATTTATTATGCTGGAAAATTTGATTTTCTTATATATAAACACAAAGAATCGAAGATGTCGCAAAACAAAACATCTTTCTATTTAGTAATACCTTTGCATACCCGACTTATGTTCGCATTCTTATGTTATAAAACAAGAAACAGTACATTTTAAAAAATGAAACTAAATTTTAACTAATATTTAAGAAAATTATGAACATAAAATTCAAGATTTCCTAGGTTTAAGATGTGAAAATTGTGTGTCTTGATTAAAAATCACAAATTTTTAAGAAAATATATTGTTATTTTTGAAACTATAGTAATCATTGTCATTTCTGGATCAATGAAAAAAGTCATATTTGCCAATATATTGAGAAGGGGACAAGATTATTGGCGTTTATCTGTGATTTAGTTTATATTTGACAGGGAATTAGCAAATTTTAATATTTAATATGGAGCTTTGCTTATATGTTTGTTAAATAAATAACAAATGAATCCTTAACTAATGCCTTATAAAAAAAAATAAGGTCTTCGTTGGAATGGCTTTAATTGAATTTTTTCTTAAATCACAAAAATCAATCCAAACATGTAGCATATTAAAAAAAATCAGTAATCTATAGAAAATTGCACATATTATCCATAGCCTTCAAATTTTTACACTGAATTTGAAGAGGATGTATCTGAGCACGTTAATTCTTGTTAAATGTGACCATAGTTCAGAGAGAATTTCAATCTTATTACGTTAAACGGATGTAACATAAATTAGATTAGAAGCGGGTGAAAGCGCGCAGCGCTTTTACACAAAATGGGTGGAAAAGATCAATCCATGTCGGAGATACAAAACAAATCAAGAAGCCCCCGGTGTGGGGGGTGGAGGGAGTGGCTCCCAAGCGATGGCGAGCGTGGAGGGAAGGAGGGCGGTGGATTGCGTCAGCAATCAATAGAACGAGGAGCGGTCAGGTGACTTCCCCCTCTTACCACCTGTCAAGATGCAGTTCGAAGCTTGTTTGTGTTGTTCAAGAGAGTGTGAAGGGGTTAAATGTAGTGTTAGGGTGGACGGAGCGGATTTCTCCACTTCGTGCTAGAGTATACATAGTTAATTTTAGGATGAGGATACGTGAAGAGTGTTTGTGCTCTGATGATTGGGTTTTCCTGTGTTTCGATGGAAAGAAAAATATTTCTAGATAGCTTAGTGATATAATTAGAAATCGGCTCCATGTGTAGATCGTTGTGTATCACATCGTTATGATGCGAAGTAGTTTGTTTTGAACAACTTGAATTTTCTTCATGTGAGTGGTGGCTGCAGCCCCCCAGATGGGGGCGGCATAAGTTATTACTGGGCGCAAAATTCGCTTGTATAAAATTGCTTTCTTTTCTAGAAATAGTGGTGACTCCCTCCCTATAACAGAGGTGGCCAAATGAATTCCATTTCAGAATTTTTCGGCTAGATAGTCGATGTGGTTCTTGTAAGTTAGACGGCTATCTAAGTGTAAGCCCAGGTACTTAACCACCTAGACCCACTGTATGTTGTTAAACGGATTATTTTAGTGGCATTTGAAATACTAATATTCAATGATCAGGCACTTTTAATTTTGCAAATAAGTTCACATCGTTTGTTTCATTTAAGTTAATGAAGAACTAAAACTGTTAATTATATAAAAACCTTTTTTGGGGTCCAAGTGTAGTATAGGATGTGTAGTGTAGTCCTTTGGATTTCGCGATTTTTCTTTGGATTTAGGGATTTTTATATAGATATTATGGTGAGAGATAACGAATTCCTTCTGGCTTCCGGACACCTATCGCTAAGTGAAATAGCTTGGTGATCGATTTTGGTCGCCAAAAGAAATTGACATCGCCAAAGCCCCCCCCCACCCCATACAAAACTTTAAACCTGCCAATACTAGAATTCTATTGTTAAAAGAAAGCTGTGTATTTTATAAATGCATGAGTAATACTTTATATTGTAGTATTATAGAACGACCTTTTTATAACCAAAAAGATTTTACTTCAGTAAATAATCTTCAGACTGATTATGAAAAACAGGTATTTTTCCATTTCACCGGCGTAGGCGATAAAGTCGCCAAAAATGATACAGCCGACGCCAAACGAAATATTCCCTCTGATAATCTTTTACCACGACATTTTCAGAACAGGTCATGGTCTTTTCTTATCAATAACGTCTTTTTCGTGACAAATATAAAGTGGATGAAAAAATCCAATGAGAACTAGTGGTGCACACACACTGGGATTTTTGAAGGGGGGTTCAAGGTCGAAAGTCCATCATTATCGTATCATACCCCAATACGCCGTCAGATATATACTTTTGATTTTGTCAATTGTTGGGAACAGAAAAACAGTAAAAAACAAAATCTTGAATAAAGAATTAGTATTAATTGTTAATAACAAATACTTAATTAAATTTTACGTACTATACACATAGGATTATAATCAATCGAAAAAAGTCAAGGGCTATGGGGAGATACGAAACCAGGAACCATAATTGTGCTCACTCATGAGAACTAATATTTTGTGTGTGTGCCAGCTTGGCGAAATTAGCGCTGGCAAAATGAAAAAATACCAAAAAATATTCTGTTTAGTTACTTTATTAGCCATTTTTGAAAAATATTGTGGTGAAAAGCATTTACCCGATTTATATATTCTATCCAGTGAATCATGTGGAATTTGAAATTAATACTCATTCTCTGAAAGAACTTTATATTTTTCTGAACTCCATTGCCTTGATTTTTCTCTCAATGTTTTGGGCTCGCTGTCGTTTTTTTTAATTAATAAGCTCTTGTTATAATAGTAAATTTTGTACAGAAAAAAGTATTAGCACAGTACCGATTTAAGCTCATTTCGGGCCCTAGGCGCTGAAGATCTATGGGCCCCCTTGGCACTGGCGAATTGAAATTTATTACCAAAAAACCTGGTTAAGTCCAACTTATCCGGGCCCCTGGACGCCCGCCCTAAGCACCCAATGGATAAACCGGCACTGTATTAGCAACAAAAAATATGCCAATACAAAATAGCACCAAATGGTAGAGCTTTAAGGTGTTTCAGGACCCTTAACATATATCTGTGCACTCGAAAAAAATATCCTTTTTGAAACCAATGTAACTTAGCAATAAAGCAAAACAACCATTTGAAATTTTTATCACATGATAATCACATATATTTACATTGGTTCTCAAATTTCCGGAGAATTTGAGAAAATTTTTTTAAATTTATAAGGAAATAAAAATTGGACAATTTTTCAAAAATTTGAAAATTAATGTTTTACAGCGCGCAAGATTCTGAAGTACAAAATTAACTTTACTTGGTATAA
Source organism: Trichonephila clavata (assembly GCA_019973975.1). Lineage (NCBI taxonomy): Eukaryota > Metazoa > Arthropoda > Arachnida > Araneae > Nephilidae > Trichonephila > Trichonephila clavata. Next base: position 193,985 of record BMAO01013186.1, on the reverse strand, counting down.
AAATGTTAACTTTCGAAGTTATACTAACTTTTAAAAAATTTAGAGAAAAAAATATATTTTTTAAATACAATTACAACGAAAATTTTAAGAAAAAAATTAATTAAAATAAAAAAATTTTATTAAATTTTTTTTTTGAAAATTGAAGTATAAGTTATGAAGAGCCATATTTTGAACACGTGTATGAAATTTCAAATCGATCTCATAAATAGTTTCTGAGAATTTCTGCGCGCAAGCTAAAATTTGTTGTTTTGAGAAAAATGAAGTTAAAGAGAGATACGAAAGAGATGGGGATTTTGTTTAAATTTCTCTAGTTATTTCTCAATAACTTCGGAACTTTTTACAGTATCAACGACATTTTGGTATCAAAAGGCTCAGAAATGTTGAGGCTTTAACATATATTTTTTTCAAAAAATTGAAAAATTTGCAATTTAAGAGGCCTTAACGGAAAATTTGTAGTTAATTAACTACAAATTTAATTTAATTCTTTTAATCGAAAATACTGTGTTATAATACTAATACTTTTTCATCAATATAAATCATGTTTAAGTTCCATGACTATTTTTATTCTGTGACAAAATTGTCAACCTTTTACATTCGTATTCGGCGAGCATAAATTAAATGCTTTATTTGCTCATTCATAGGAAGAACTTTTGGACGACCCAAAATATTCAAGTTCAAAGAAGAATTTTTTTGTCGGTTTTTAGATTCGCATTGTTGGCGATACATTTCTTTCAAGTCGCGATATTCTGGAGATTCTTGAAATGGTAGTGTACTGGAGAGCATAATTTCTGGACTAGTGTTACGTAAAAAACAAGATGAATCTTCGTCATCGTAATATATCAAATTAGGATAAAGTTCTGGCCTTTTCAATGTCGGTGCAAAATCTTTGCGTTGCTTACGATGCAACTTAGCAAAACGAAGCAGTTTTGTTTTATTTGGATCTTGCTTGCTTCCTGGTTTTCTTCCACGCTTTTTCTTTTTTGGTTCCGGTGTTTCTTCATTATTTGTTATAACAAGCTCTGCTGGTGTTGATTGGTGTTCAGTCTGGGATGCTTCCTTTATAGGCTGGACTTCTGAGTTTTCAGCGTTTTGTTCTCCTGAAGTTTCATATTGTAAAGTTTGACTTAGATTCTCAATTTCAATTGATTGATTTAAACAGCTGTCATCACCTACAATAATATCTTCGTCAAATCTGTTTTCACTATTGTCATTGGAAAATTCCTGTGGATAAATGACAATAATAATAATTTTAATATTTGATATAAATTGTCTTTTTTTCTCTCTCCACTAACAATAATGTCGTCGCTAAGTTTTAATAGCCTAAAAATTTGTAAATATTTATTGAAAATGGCATTTGCATCAGTTATATACAAAAAGAAAAACTGGAAGTTATATTTTGATAAAGGAAAACAATAACTAATACGATTAATTAAATTATCAAAGTTAAACCACATAAGTAGAAACAATTAAATCAGTACAACCTATATGCAAAACTTAATTACTTATCAATAATGCAGACTGCGCATTTGGTAAAAATCACTGCAATATATATATATGAAAATTACACCGTCGAACAATTGCGCGAACTCAAAAAATGTCTCTTTATGGTATAATTTATTAGGAAAATCGCAACCGTATTGGTGACATTAAATGAAACGAAGCACATGGTTGCCAATTCAGTGTTCGACACATACAAACTCGAGATTGCCAACTTGGCGAGTTATCTTGAACGTTGGCATTGTTTGGATAGTACGCAGCAGTGCCGATTTAAGCTCAATTTGGACCCTATTCGCAGATCTACGGGCCCCCTTGTCACTGGTGGATCGAAATTTATAACCAGAAAATCTCGTAAATCCAACTTATCCGGGCCCCTGGGTGCCCGCCCCAAGCACCCAATGGATAAACCAGCTATGGAACGTAGGTACCATTTATTGCTGTGTTTGAATGTGAGCGGGAATAACTTCCACTATTGGCTGTATTTGGGGACGTTTTTTGATTTGACGAAATTGACCTCATTATAATGCGTACGTATTGAAAATTAGAATATCTGATGAACTGATTATAGTATTTTCGGGGTTTTTATATAACATCTCAACAATGTCAAAGTTCAAACACACCAATACGTTTGCGATAATACATAAGTTACTAAAAACCATTCCCGCGAACGTTCGAGCACAGTAATAATAGCGACGAAAGTATTTGGCGACATTTTTTTTAATTAGCTATGCCTTTTCGTTTTGCGGAATCGGATGATGATATAATACCAAATAATTTAAAAAATATTTTTTCTATCACAAATTCTTTTCTTATTCAAAAATCTGAATCAGAATGTGAATTATTCATGTTTAGGTTTCCAGTACATTACTTTACATTTACAATACTTTTGTGAAAAATCAATGATATATTGCAAATAATAGACTGATTAACCCTTTAAACTGGCATATATTTAAAAATATATTATTTTCCCTATTCTTTAAATACGAAGTTTGTATAAAAATAGGGAACTTATGCATATGACATATGTATAGTACTGTTTTTTTCTGCCGTAAAAATGCCAAATTTTGTCTAGTTAGATCAATAACATTACAATGTGATAACGTTAGAATTGTCACCAAAGATCTATTTATTGCGGTTTTAAAATCATGCCAAAAACGGATAGAGTACCGATATCAAATTTAGTGATTTTTTTTCGTTCAAATGTCACAACTATGCACAGTGAACTAGAACTAGAAAGGTTATTCTGGTATAACAATCAGGATATATAATTTCAATTTTGTTTTGACGTATTTCCAGTACTTACGTCTTTTCAGCAACCGCGAATTTCGCTAAATCGAAAAACTTTGCCAAATACCACGATATGCTGTCAATAGTGGAAAACCGGGTTAAAGTGTAATATGGAGGGGGGGGGGAGCTTGGCGATGTCAATTTCTTATGGCAACCAAAATCGGTCACCAAGCTACTTCATTTAGCGATGGGTGTCCGGAAGCCAGAATGAATTCGTTATCTCACCATGATATTTAGATAAAAATCGCCAAATCCAAAGCCCTCCCCCTATACTACTCGAGCCGAAAACAGTTCTAGCATATCTTGATCACGCATGCTCGAAAATAATGTAACATTGTTTATAATTTATAATATTTTTAATCTCTCATTTTGTAGTGAAAAATGATGGGACTAATTTGATATCAGTACACTACGAATTTCTCCACCAAACAGTTGCAAAATTGGTTGGATTGTCGAATCGGCCACTTATCCCGCCAAGGGTTTTCTCGCCAAATCGATAACTGCGCCAAATGTGGTAACCCTCCTGATTTTGGTATCTTTTGAGGGAGAAGTCGGATCAACAGAATTTCGCGCATGTGCAGTACATTTCTTTAATTTTAACAGTTTTCGCCGCAATTTCGCGTAGCAAATTTCTGTTTTTGAACATTTTTCTCGGAAAAGTAACTAACTTTAAACGGATCATTTCGCGCATGGCAGTAAATTCTTATTAGTTTTAAAATTACCGTTTTTAATTATTGACCATGCGCAGTACATTTTTTTTTAGTGGCCTTTTTGTTTTTCCAACCGGTGCTTTCTCACTTGCTCCGGACGTTTCGTTGCTACCGCTGATTTTTAGCCTTCGTTCCTTCGGTGTGGAATCGTTTATTCAGGTAATTTTAATTATTTTTCTCCGCATTAATTTTTACAGATTATCACGATGTCCAGCGATGCTATTAGAGTGAATGTGAATGAATGTATAGCAAAGTATGATGAGTATTCGGAAAGGTTTTTTGCTCTCTTACCTGTTTTTGGTAAGAAAGCAGTTTTAGAATGGTGCATGAAAGAAGATTTGATTGGATCATCGTATGTATGTCCGAAATGTGGAGAGCGTATGGAATTGAGAGAAAGGACGGGGACGTCGCTAGTGTTTCCCCCTCCCCCCTTGCTACAGGACAGAACGCCGGAGCAGGAGCAGCAAATTATTCCGGACGATGACGATGTTCAGCCGGGCACATCATCATCGTAAATGTCGGCAAAAAACACCTTTTTTTCAAGGTAAGTTAAATTATTTCCATTTTCCAAATCACATAATTTTTGCAATAATTTTCAGTTTCAAAACTTTAAATGCTATTTTTTAATGATTTCTCTTCCGCCATCTTGAATTTCGCGCTCCGGCGTTGCGTGTTGTGGTAGGGTTGCTACTCCAAAACACAACACGCAAAAACATGCCAAATTGGCGATTTTTCAAAATTTGGCGGACTAGTGGCCGATTCGACAATTTCACCGCAAAATTTAGGCAACCATTTCGGCGATGACATTAGACTGACTGCCAAAAACGAGTATCGTACCGATATCAAATTAGCTTCAAAATGATTTAAATTTGAAATCTATTTTGGTACTTACGTAATATCGGTTTTTACAATCGTCAACGTTCTAGATAACTCGTCAAGTTGGCAACCCCTATTTCGCATGTGTCGAATGCGCTGAATCAGCAACCATGTACTTCGTTTCATATAATATCGCCAATAGGTTGCGATAGTACGTAAAGTACCGGTTTTTACTATTGGCTGAATATCGTGACATTTAGCGACGTCTTTTGATTTGACAAAATAAGCTCGACACAACTACCGAATAGAGTTAAAGAAAACAAATTAGAAGGCGTGTTTTTAAATTTTTCTCTCTCAACTAGAATTACTCTGAGTTTTTCTTATAATATCGTTCATCTACTTTACAAAAAAATCTACCTATTTAAAGTAAGAAATAACAATTAAGAACTAACAAAGAATAAAATTCCATATTTTATAATATGTGTTACTAAAGTAGTTTGATAGAATGAAATCATTATCGCATCATGAAATCTGAGAAGCATCTTCTTCTTTGCTCTTGTCGAAAACTGCTTGACAGTATTATTTTGGCGTTTAATTCGAATCATAGAATTTATTTGTCATAATATTGACATGTTTATCCAATCTATAAAATAGTGTATGGTAAATATAAGTAACTTACTCCAGAACATTGATTATCGGGCAAAAAATCATTCCGGTCTTTCAATACTCCTGATTTTCTTGTCACTTTATCTAACAAATCCGATCTGTCTCGTTGAAAATATACATTGGAAAATTCGTGTAGATCTGGATTTGCTTTATAAGCTTGCTTGTGAGTATGGTCATAAACTTTACGGAATCCATAAAGGTTTAGTTGCCTCACAAAACTAGAAATGTTATCAGTTTTAAAGAAATCACTTTTCGTGCTCATGAATTCTTCTTTAAATAAAGAATACCTGAGCAATATAGATTTTCCATGAGGACTCCAACTGACAGCACCACTTTGACACTCATTTGCAATTTTCCATAATTTCTGAGGAAACCTAAGAGGTGGAGCACTTGGAGGAGTTTGCGTTTTTAATACAGGACGAGGGAACATTGAATGAAGCATATATCTGGATGTATAATGTTAGTTCAAAAGAAAATACTTGTCAATAAATAAGGAAAAAAATAAATCATTTTGTTATAAGATTTTTTAGCACGAGATAAATTATGGTTGTTATGGGCAACGCAAAAAGTTACTTAACTTTCAAATATTTATTTTAAAACAAATATAGCGTTAATTAAATTTAATAAATTAGCATTTAATAAAATAATTAAAACAGTTGCTTAACTTGAAGGCTTGTTCACTGAAATGTAACTAACAATGATATATTTTTAAAATGATATTAAAAATTGTCACAAAAGCAAATTATTTATCTGATGCATTAAAAAACATTTATTTATTCATTTATTTTTATCATTTTTATAATCTATTTGCAGTTTTATTTTTGTTTTATTATTCCGAAAATCGTTTGAAGTTATTTATCCATTTCAAGTTGAGTATCACCTATCGTTTGCATTTATTTTTTACCTTATTTATATATATATATATATATATATATAACATTTGTTAAGAGATGTGCAATTCAAAGGAAAGAAATAAACGAGACGAGTCTACTGAAATCGTAGGTAGGACAACGTTACTATGGAATTTTCGAAGAATTGGGGATTGTGTTTTCTCTCCGAACATCCTGAGTAGGTACATAGAGATGTCTTGCGACAAGAAAATTCTAAAAGAATAGGGATTTTAGGATGCGGGACAGGAAGAATCTGAAACTAATATGGAATCGGACAGCAATAAAGTTAGAATGTGAGAGGATAAAAAATTTGAAATTTCTTCATCCAGTAAAACTTTTATTAGATCTTAAAGAAGTTTAAGGTATCCGTACACCTTCGAAGAAAATTTTTTGAGAAACTGTAATATTTGCTCTTAAAATATTTTTACTGATGAAATATAACTCCAAACAAAGAAAAATACATTTAATATTTTACTTATAGCACACAAAAAATTTTTAGGGAGAAAAACATAGTGAAAATATTAATTAAATTGATTATTAGAATAACGCACATAACTCAAACGTAAACAAAAATATTACTTTTCTGTAAATTTCATGTTGATCATCATAATAATTTTTAGGGCTGGTACCATTTTCCTAATGATAATCAAATTATTACAATTTTTATCAAGGTTCGAGTAAAAGAGCATTCAAAAATCACTAAAAAATTATTACGAGACATTATATACACCTTAGTTACTAAAAACATATCAACTTTTTATAATCATGGAAATGGTAGGGGTTCTTTAAATCTGTAAAATAAATGTACTTGTGAAATTTAAAGTAATTTGGTTCTCAACTTTTTCTGATATTTACTTTGTCAGATGCCAATACGTTAAAAAAATGCATTTTGAGATAAATCAAAAATAAACTTTAAACTGCAATTTTTAATATCAAACCCAATTAGATATACTTAAAATGCCCCTGATTTATAAATAATACCCTCTTTCCTCTCTAAAACATTGATTTTTTTCCCCTTGTAGCTCTTAGAACTTTTCTATGCTACTTTACATTAGGTGTTGAATGACATTCTGCATCGTTAATTCTATTAACATCAAGATGTTTGTATGATTTTAAAGTAAAATAACCAGGAGTTATATTAAGTTTTTTAAAAATCTCAACGCAACCCTTGTACCCATCATTAAATTGTATAACGGCATCCAATGTACCAAATTTTAAAGTTTTGACGCACACAAAAACTTCTTTTGGTACTTTCTGCCATATAATGCCATTAAAACACTCATTTGAGTTATGCGTTTTGCCATGCAGGCATTTAGTAAGTAGTTCTTAGATGCATAATTCTAAATATGTAAGCTTAAGCGTGTCATAACTTTCTGATAACTTGACTTCTTAAAATAATGAAATTAAATTTTTGGTACTTATGTATACCGTCGTCCAGTTTTGATCAAGTCAAAATACATCGCCAAATGTCCTGACAAACAGCCAATTGGGAAAAACCGTTCCAGTTTATGTTCGAATACAATAGTAACGATGACAACATTTAGCGTCATTTTCTAAATAGGCGATGTTTTTTTTTTTATTTATTTAGGCAAAATTGGCCGATGAAATAACACGTTAATTAACAAATTTTTCAATTGTATCATTACTTTATGGCATTTTTACAAGCTTTTATTAATTATTATTAATTAAAAGCTTTTATTTAACTTACAATGTATGTATGTATGTATGTAATTTGTTCGGGTGGAATCTTGCAACTCAATTTTGAAGCTGATATCTTCCTCCCATTGAGCTGAAATTTTGTATACACGTTTAGTTTGGATGACAATGCATGTTTTGACCATTTATATTCCGATATTGCAATTAATTAAAAAGATATTAATTAAAAACGTTAAACTAGTTTTGGGCGCCAACTTGGATATATCTGCATTGTTGTAATAATTTTATTGTTACAACAATGACAAAAGTTGGCGTCGAAAATCGGTTTTCAGCCAAACTGGAATTTCATAACGTTGCGCTATTGACAGTATTAATTAAATTTGTCTAAAAAATAATTACATTTCTACAACGTAAAAATAATCTAATTTCTACAACGTATGCAATTTTTTTACAAATTTCTATCTATTTTCTTGGATTTAAATTCAAAACAAAAAAGTAGAGCTATTTTTCAAGTAGATTGGTACATTGTATACCTTTCTCAACGCTGCCAAGTTAAACTGAGATGGAGTATTGAAGAAATTCTTTAAATAATTTAACTAACTTTAATCTATGAAACTCAGACAAAAATTAATTACAGAATCGGAAAGATCATTTTTTTATGTATCTTACCCATCAAAAGGAATCCGCTAGGAAAACAATAAGAGAAAAATATTATCTAGAAATGCAATATATTTTCGATTAAAAAAATAATTTTATAATAAAATGAAGGAATTTTTTAAAGAAATTTTCTAATTTTAAGCCTACAAGTAATTTAAATATACCTTATTTTATCACCAGTAATCTAAACACACACTACGACATGTGTCCTTAAATTTAATTACAAATAGAATCTGTTAATTTTATTTGAATTTAATTATTGATTTTTTCAAAATCAAGTCTCTAAAGATGATTTGAGCAATTAAAAAAAATAGATTCTTACGTAGAAGATATTCAATGTGCAGCAAAAAATTATCATTATTTGATAAAACTTTTTTTTTATTACAAAATGCGTTTTGAGTCTTAAGCATTTTATTGATTAATACAAATATTTAAATGCCTTTTGAAGTTTTTTAATAAATAACTAAAATTTTCTTCTAATGTGTTAGAGAAATATATCCCTTATCTTCAAAATATTTCAAATAAATAATATATTCTTTAAGATTTTCAAAAATAGTCAAAATTTTAATTAAACATTTAATAACTTTGTCATTTATGAAGATAATCTCACTAAACCTTTTTTTTTTCGTGTGTAGAACAATGTTACCCAAAATCTGCACGAAGATTGAAAAAATTGCTTAAAAATTACGGATTTAAAAAAAATTGTGTTTTTAGTCTAATACCATTTTGCGAGAATTAATTCAGCTAAACCAGGGATGGCGAACCAGCGTTCAATGAGTTGAACAGGCTGAGAAACCTGTCCAGCGATAACTAAAAAGTAAAAAATAAATTAAATGTAAAAAAACTTTTTTAAGAACAAGCTTTTATTTAAACGCGCTAAAAAGAATAAAATAAACTTTTCCTTTAAAACTTTTTTTACTATCAACTTATAACGTCATTACACAATTTATATGATATAAAAGCTTGTCGCGAGATATACCTGAGTAGATAAACAAGTAAAATAAATAACTTGACCTGATTGATTTTGGTTTTAAAAATTCAAACTAAGTAAATATGAGTACTTAAATATTGCGACAAGCTTTTATATCATATAAATTGTGTAATGACGTTATAAGTTGATAGTAAAAATAGTTTTAAAGGAAAAGTTTCTTTTATTCTTTTTAGCGCGTTTAAATAAAAGCTTGTTCTTAAAAAAGTTTTTTTACATTTAATTTATTTAACTTACAATGTATGTATGTAATTTGTTCGGGTGGAATCTTGCAACTCAATTTTGAAGCTGATATTTTCATCACATTGAGCTGAAATTTTGTATACACGTTTAGTTTGGATGACAATGCATGTTTTGACCATTTATATTCCGATGTTGCAATTAATTAAGAATATATTAATTAAAAACATTAAAAACCATTAACATTATTACAACAATGCAGACCAACTTCAATATGTCTGTACTATTGTAATAATGTACGAAGATTGAAAAATTGCTTAAAAATTACGGATTTAAGAAAAAAATTGTGTTTTTCGTCTAGTACCTTTTTTGCGAGAATTCATTTAGCTCGACTGTTCGAAAATAACCGCCTAACACCTAACAGCAATGTTGCTTCGAATGAGATGAACAGACTGAGAAAGCTGTCCAGTGATAACTAAAAAGTAAAAAATAAATTAAAAGTATTAAAAACCTTTTTAAAAAACAAGCTTTTATTTAAATGCGCTAAAAAGAATAAAATAAACTTTTTCTGTAAAACTTTTTTACTATCAACTTATAACGTCATTACACAATTTATATGATATCAAAACTTGTCGCGAAATTTACCTCTGCAGATAAACAAGTAGATTGATCTGATTGATTGTATTTTGTAAACATTTCAAACTAAGTAAATAAGAGTACTTTAATCTCACGACGAGCTTTTATATCATATAAATTGTGTAATGACGTTATAAGTTGATAGTAAAAAAAGTTGAACAGAAAAAGTTTATTTTATTCTTTTTAGCGCATTTAAATAAAAGTTTGTTTTTTAAAAAGGTTTTTTTACTTTTAATTTATTAATTGTATTTATTTCTATTAATCATGAAGAAAGTTTTAACGTGCATGTATACTTTTTCATCAAAAATAAGGTACTTATGTGCTCACGTCACCGTGATAAAATTTGTGCCTCAAGAATCACGCCATTTTCCACCAAAATCTGACTGATCCCCCCCCCCCCTGAATTAAAACATGTAAAAATCTTTGGAACTTGCTCATTATCGCAACAATCACCAATGTTCAAGATAACTCGCCAAGAAGGTAACCCCGATTTCGCATGCGTCATATGCGCTGAATTGGCAATCATGTGCTTCGTTTCATATAATATTGCCAATAGGTTGCGATAATTCATAAGTACCTAGTATATTTACAGTTATTAGGTCCTCATATCCTTGACATACATAACGTATCATATGTGTCATTCGTTCTTCATTTATTTATTTGCTTATATAAAATTAATAATCGTAAGAATTGAATTAGTAACCGAAGATTAAACAGAGTATAAAAACATTTTTAAACATCAAAAGTTTTGGGAAAGAGAACCATTTTCTCTCAGAGAAAAATCGCTCATGCTATGAAGGCAAAATTACGTAACATTAAAATATATGTTCTTTATATAGAACATGATTTTATTTATTTTATTCCAAAGAATTGCATTATTAATCGAAAATTGTTGCTGTCATTGAAATTTTTGGATTTTATGTTTTCACTTTACCTTTTCTTACAAAAGAGATTGAAGCAAATTGATTATTGTTCTTTTCCACCTTCATTTCTCTAGCGCTATTTTATTTTATTTGTGTTTCAGAGTAATTCTATTTTTTTCCTCCTGAAAATTTTCTTATCGTCTGTTTTTTTATTCGGAAGTATGTGGTAATTATAATTTTTGTGCTTGTTTTTCTGAACTTGTGCGTGTGTAGTTGAAATTGGCAGCTGAATTGAATATTCATATTTAAAATTATTTATTCTATTACCCTTAATTTTGGTTACGGTTTGTTTGTTGCTTTTCGCTCGCGGCCATTTTCTCTTTTATTCTTTCTAGTTCTTCTTCCATCAAATTTCTGATTAATTTGTCAAGTTCTATTGTGTGTTTGAGCTGTTTCTCAGTTTTATCGTCTTTTTCTGTAAAGTATTTTCTAAATGTATCTGAATATCTCTTTTGCTTCAACTGATTTGTGTGATTTTCTTGAAATAATCCATCTAAAAGTATAAGAATTGGAGGCAAAAATAGAATTTCTGAGTAATTGAAAAATAAGAATCGTATCGAACACCACATCCACGTAAACAAGATCATTTTTTCAACAGTTTCTGGGTACACTTTGATGAGAAACATTTTATAATTAAACAAAATTTGAATTTAGATTAATTAGAAATAAGAATGCAATGGAAAAGACGGAAACATATATCAGAAATCAAATATTACTGTAAAATGCCAGAGAATAATTTTTTGATTAAGATTTCAAATGTTGATTTCGTGATGATTTAAATTTGTTGTTCTAAGGGGAAACAATGGTAAACTTTCAACAATCATTAATGCCATAACAATGGATCGTGTAAAATGCTTCAATGGGTCGATTTTAAAAATTTGAAAACCCAACATTGTATTTTTTAAAAATTTTCTTCGCCTAAACCTCATATTGTTTAATGATAAGGTAAATGTTAATTGTAAGAATAGATTTAAAATGAGTGTTATATCATATGTGAGAATAGTATGTTGATAAAACTATTACCGTACAATCCGGCGTATAACGCGCACCCCCCCCCCCCCATTTTATAAAGAAACCTGAAATGTACGTGTACAATGTTTTAAAGTAACTTATTCGAGTTATTATTCCAAGCTTAAGAAGAAAATAGTATACTTCTAAACCCTCTTTCATAAAAAATGTCATTTCCTTCAAATAAACAATATTTCGAAAAAAATAGAAGCCTAATTTTTTTCTATGCTCATCTTTTCATATTTAAAGATCTCATTTTAATACCCCGCGTATAGTTTTGCGCCCCGTAAATTACGATTTTATCTTTTGTATTAAAAGGGTGCGTTATATGCCGGATTTTACGGTAATTTAAGTTTCCATTTTTACCAAACTTATATAAATGTTTTGAAAAGAGGTAAACTATTGCTGAGTTTGAAAAAATATCTTTTTAAATCCAAATTTTAAAAAGTTCGAAAAAAATAAAAGTTTTAAATAATTTATGTACTAATATTTTTGACCATGGCTCATAACTACGAGATCCGTTGCCAATAGCCCTCGTGTTGTTCCGAAGTGCGATGTTAATAGTAGATGTTAATAACTATAGAAAAGGACCTATGTATTGAAGCTAAATGTAAAATAAGTATTTTGAATAACACACAAAGTTTCAATAAAGTTGGGATGATCTTACTGCAATAAGAGTAAGATATGATACTCACAGTTTAACTTGTTTATTCAATCTTTGTATAATACATATCAAAATTAATTATATAGGGGGGAACAATTTGACTCAAACAGGCTCTATCAAGGATAGTATTATATTGAAAAAAGAATTTTTTCTTCGGACTATGGGAACATTATGTAAAAACTGAGCTTATGTTATTTTACATGTGAAAATTCTTAAGAGCAAAAAATGTCAAAGCGTTTCTGTGTCGATATTTCAGCTAGGAAAGTCAACAAAGCCAAAGCATACCCAACACCCAAAACGAAGAAAGTCAACTTTAGGTCCTGCAAACTAAGCTGCAGTTGTGGTTCTTCGTGTAGCACTGCCAACCTCTTACGTAAGGTACCAATGAAGGAAAACTCGTTAAGCTATTTATTGTACAATCCGCCACTGATCATGCTGCACAGCACTTCTTTCAGTTGTTCGTGGCAGCAAAAACCTTTTTTCAGAGCAATTCCCACATAAAAATTCCAGAATAATCATCGGACTTCCAAGAAGTAATTGGATACCATCTGCCTGTATTACTAATGCAACCGGATCATCCAGTAGGTCATCAAACCTTACTACATATGAGTATTTCCAGTAGTTCTTCTTGATGATACTTCCGCATATCGGCTCTCGAACAATAAAACTCTGTCCATGGTTTCTACGGATGCTAAACATTTTTATTTTCCACGCAAAACTGCCAACGACAATTCTTCGAAATTTTTAGGAACGGTGCTTTTTCCGGCATGGTCAAGAAAGAAAGCAAATTAATGCTATACAAGAGAGGCATGACGGCAGCGATGGTCAGCCACAAACCAAACAGGATTCTCCTCCAGAGCGTATCTCTGACATTTTCCATGGCTTGCAAAACGATGCTGCCAACACCGACAGAAAACTTCCCAAGACAGTAGCGTTTCTGAACATTATTCTTTGAAAGAGAACGGTTGCGGCGAGTACCATCAGGGCGTATAAGAACCAAGCGTTCCGAGTGAATGGGTAGCTGAAAGTTGTTATTTTTGGCATTTGACCGGATCCTTTTGTCACAAAAATTCTCTTGAGGATTTGATACGCGATGCTGAAGTCAACCACTTTCAGTCTTTCTTCGGAAATTGTAAAAGTTCCGAACACATTATCAATTTCTCCACTCTGTACAGATCCAATGACACCGCCCCACGTTCCATTGCTATTTGCTGATCTGCCACTGGAAGGTGAAAAAAAATTTCAAATTCGAAATTCAGTTTCTTAGCCAGACATTCCTACATTTTCCATTCCACTCCACAGGGCCGGCTCTAGCAGTTTTGCCACCCCGGACAAAAATGAAAATGCCGCCTCTTAATTAATTAATTAAAAATTTAATTAATTAAAAAATGTTAAACATTAGAAATGATTTTGACCGTTGAAGAATCGGATATAAACGCGCTTGATCTAGCAGATGAGATAATGTCAGTTTCAGCTTTACTAGGCAAAGTTTAAAACTTATTTGTTTTAGAAATTTGCTCCAAATCTTGCTGTTGCCTTTAAAACTTAGCTTTCTTTGCCAGTAAATTTAGCAAATGGAGAGAGAAGTTTCTCAAAATTTAAATTTATAAGAAAAATTCATAGTGTCTACAACTCCTCTCTCTTCAAAGGGTTTAGCTACATTGGCTATCGAACATGAAATAGCTGAACAAATTGATTTGAAAGAATTGATCAAAAAGTTTTTGGATTTAAAAGTCAGTAAAAAGAACTTTTTTTTGTTGTTATTTTGTTATTTGTTTTATTTTTAAGTTTAGTTTTTAATAAAACTAAAACTACTTATGCTGCCTTTTTCTTCGCAAGAAATATTCAAGTTTTATAGGTGTGTATTTTGAAATTTTTTTTAACGTAAAAAAAAGAAGTTATTATTAAAAACGTTAAAAAAAATTTCAAAATACACACCTATAAAACTTGAATATTTCTTGCGAAGAAAAAGGCAGCATAAATAGTTTTAGTTTTATTAAAAACTAAAACTTAAAAATAAAACAAATAACAAAATAACAACAAAAAAAGGTTCTTTTTACTGACTTTTAATTCCAAAAACTTTTTGATCAATTCGTTCAAATCAATTTGTTCAGCTATTTCATGTTCGATAGCCGATGTAGCTAAACCCTTTGAAGAGAGAGGAGTTGTAGACACTATGAATTTTTCTTATAAATTTAAATTTTGAGAAACTTCTCTCTCCATTTGCTAAATTTACTGGCAAAGAAAGCTAAGTTTTAAAGGCAACAGCAAGATTTGGAGCAAATTCTAAAACAAATAAGTTTTAAACTTTGCCTAGTAAAGCTGAAACTGACATTATCTCATCTGCTAGATCAAGCGCGTTTATATCCGATTCTTCAACGGTCAAAATCATTTCTAATGTTTAAAATTTTTTAGGGTATCTCTTAAATTGTATATATTGAATAAAAATTGAAAAAAAATTACCGTGAGAGTTCTCATTAAATTAAATCTAAATACCAAGGCAATATTTGTTTGGTCCATTCTAAAAAAATAAAACTATTTTAATTTTGTATCTTCTACCGTATAATCTCGAGCTCCATAATCAAAATTAACATTTTTCCGTCGAACTCTGTGACGCGGTCACCTCAAAGTTAGGAGAGATATCAATGTCGTCGTATTTCCTCGTTGTATTTCATCAAAAGTCACATCCGATCGAAGATCCTTGAAAAATTCTTTACAGTTTTTTGAGAGTTTCATAGCAGATGGTAGATCATAATCTTCTGTCTGCAATAGCTTGCTTATTGGATTTATGCAATTTAAGATTTTATGCCAAATAATGATGGAGCATAGGAACTTGAATTGTTTAATAGAGTTTAATAATACGGAGACCTCATTTCTTATAGAGTTGCCAATATTTTAGCGATATTACAATCTTTAAATAAAGCATCATAAATACCTGCCAATTGATATCTATAATAGCCTATATTCGGCTTCCCCAGTGAGTTGCACTTAGTGGCTTTAAAGTTATGCCCTTCATATATTTTAATAATATGGCGCAACTAAAAGTTAACAATGAAAAATATAAATTATTTGAATTATATTTAAAAAAATACATGCTGCTATAAGGATGCTTTTGCGATGTCACTAACAACCAAATTTAAAATGTGGCTACTACATGTCACATAGATTGTTCCGGATTTAACTTCCAAATTCTAGATCAGGGGTCTCCAAACTTTCCAGCCTTAGGGCCATACTGATTACTCCAGTAAGTTCCAAGGGCCAAAACCATAGTATCATTGTTGCCGGTGGTAAAAAGTGAAATAGTCCACTGATGAAAAAAAAAAGTCCGAAAAAGTACGCAACGTTTAAAAAAGGCTGAAAATCGGACTAAAGTCCGCAAAACGGCAACACTGCATATTATTAATTTTCCTGTCATTATCTGTAATTTCTAGATTAGTCGTAGAGTACGAGCCATGAGGAGTAACGTGACACCACATCTGGTGGACACAAGCGGAAATAGGTAGTACCTTCTATCGCTAACAGATGGCGCTAATAGCACGTACAGAATAATCTCGTTGGTTCGAGAAAGTTCTGGTGTCTTCCACTCACTTCTAGATGGCAGTAATTGGAATATATAAGAAGGCTAGTGGCGCAACCACAAGTCAGTTCCTATGACACTGTTGTGAAATAAAATAGTGCGTACCTCCTTAAAACGTGTTTGTGCGTGTATAAGTTTAAGACATCTTTGTAACAGTATTTTGATTTGATTTGTTGCTTTTGTGTGTGATTTAGTAGTATGGAAAAGAAGCGAAAAATTGATAGTGAATGCAGAAAATTCAAAGATCAGTGGAACATTCAGTATTTCGTAATTGAGTCCAGTAACAAGGCGCTATGTTTGATTTGCAATGAAAGCATAGCCGTTCTCAAGGAATATAACATTAAACGTCATTATGAAACAAAACATTTTCAAAATTACTCAAAATATACAGGAAGTTTGCGGACAGAAAAATTCGAAGCTATGAAGCGCGGATTGAAATCGCAACAATCTTCATTTACAAAACTCAAAACTGAACAAGAGGCTGCAACTCGTGCCAGCTTTCGTGTGGCTCTTGAAATTGCAAAACGTGGAAAACCATTCACCGGTGGCGAAATGATCAAAGAATTGCATAATTGCAGTAGCCGAAGAAATGTGCCCTGAAAAGGTAAATTTATTAAAAACTGTCAGTATGTCAGCAAACACTGTGGCTCGAAGGGTAGAAACATCGCTGAAAATATATCCTCTCAACTGTTCGACAAAAATGGACATGTTGAGTGGTTTTCTTTGGCCTTGGATGAGTCAACGGATGTGTCAGATACTGCTCAGGTGTTGCTTTATATTCGAGGAGTAGATAAAAGCTATGAAGTGCATGAAGAACTTCTTGATATGTATAGTATTCATGGCACAACTACTGGTAGAGATATTTTTAAAGGAGTTGAAATGGTCATTAATCAAAAGAACCTTCGATGGAAAAATTTGAAATGTATTACAACTGATGGAGGCAAAAATATGAGTGGGAAAGATAAAGGAGTGGTCGCTCTTGTGTCAAAGACTGTAGAAAATGACGGTGGTTGAAAACCATTGTATCATTCTTGTATCATTGTCTTACATTGTATCATTCATCAACAGTCTTTGTGCGGAAAATGTTTGAATATGTCTGAAGTTCTGAAACCAGTCATATCAACTGTTAATTTTATCAGATCTTTTGGGCTGAATCACCGACAATTCCGACAATTTATTGAAGAGATTGGAGAAAATGACTTACCTTATCATACTGCCGTACGTTGGCTTAGTTGTGGGAAAGTCCTTCAGCGCTTTTTTGAACTTCGAGCAATGATCGAAATTTTTTTGAATGAAAAGCATCGCCCTCTTACTGAATTACAAAACAACGCATGGCTGTGGAAGTTAGCATTCTATGTTGATCTGACAAAACATGTGAACGAACTGAATTTGAGATTGCAAGGAGAAAACCAGCATCTTCCTGATTTATACACTAATATCAAATCATTCCGGAAGAAATTGATACTGTTTCAATCACAACTACGAAGTAAATGTTTTTCACATTTTAAAACATGTGAAATATTCAGCCACACCACTGAGACTGAGTTTCCTATCGATTTTGCAATCGAAAGTTTGAGTGCTTTGAAAATAAATTTTGATACTCGTTTCTCGGACTTTGATGCCATTGCGAATCAAATTAAGATTTTTCAGAATCCTTTTGATACTGACATTGAAATCCTAGCCCCGGAACTTCAAATGGAAATGATTGATCTATAGTGCAGTGATTTAATTAAGAACAAATATCAAAACTCATCTTTGTTGGAATTTTATAAGAGTCTTCCACTGACACAATTTGCATAATTGATAATTTGCATAAATTTGCTCGTGGGCAGTTTTCTGTTTTTGGTACTACTTATTTGTGTGAGAAGACCTTCTCCAAAATGAAGTACACAAAAAATGTTTACAGATCTAAATTAACTGATGAGCATCTTAAATCTCTTTTAATAATTGGTACAAGTAAAGTTAGTCCACAACTACAAACTATTGTCAGTGGAAAATCTCAATTACATAAATCTCATTAGTATTTCATCTGTCATTATGCTTGTTATAAGTTATGTTTTTATTTAAAATGTATAAAATGTTAGTTGGATTCATTTCAATAATTTGTTAGTTATTATATACTGAAGTTAAATTTTCTGCATATTATACATGTCTTTACTCATTACAATTCTGTGTTTCTTTATCCAACTTATCACAAAAACAATAACAATAAGCCTACAACAATGTTATGAGTAGTTAGCCCATGACCATATCAATGTAGATGTCATATTAATAATTATTCAACATAAATTAGAATACTTCAGTAAACTAAATTTAATTTGCAATAAAAAATATGTTCTCTAAAAGGAGTTTTCAAGTATGCTAGCTCTCCGCGGGCCGGACAAATCTGTCCGCGGGCCGGATGTGGCCCTCGGGCCGTAGTTTGGAGACCCCTGTTCTAGATTGTACCCCTGCTTTCTCGCTTCTCATATAGGCGCCGTTATCGTAGGCCTGCCTCTGCATATCTAGCAAATTTAGCTGTAATTTCTAGTTTCTAAATTAAACTTGAAAACTATTAAATTTAGTTATTTAATTTGAAATTAGCTAAAAATTAAATTAGTTATTAAATTTGAAAGTTCTCTTCCAGTGAATATTTCAACTGAAAGGAGACCTAAAAAATGTCATTAGTTTTAACGATAACTTCATTAGGATTAGATTTCTCAATTCACACATATCTTAACAAAAATTCCATTTGTAATAAGTCTTTGCGAGTTACTGTCAATTGTTTTAGAGCATTGTAATCGCTGACTAAATTCAATACAAGACTTTTGGCTTTGACTATGGTTTTTTGATATTTCTTGTTCTTTTAGAGTTTCAACGAGGTGCTTTCAACTATTAAAACCTTCTGTGGAAAGGGAACTAATGGCATAGCCAAAAAGTTTGAAGCAAAAACAATATACACAGTATTTTTTTTTTTTTTTGTAATGGAATAAACTAACCATTTTTTCGCATAACCTTTTCACCGTTTTTTTAAATTCTGGTATAATATTGTGAGCTAAATCTTCGACCAATATCATCATAAGGAAAATCATATTAATGACTAAGGGGGTCCTTTTACGCAACATCTATCGGCGTCTGATAGAATAAATGGCCAGGTTCCTGTATCTGAACTAAATACCATTGTTAAATTATCGTGATCTTTGGATTTCCCTGGAGTAGTTTCAACAAGAGAAGTGCCACCATCGGTTCCTTTTGTTTCATCAGCAACATCCTCATCATGAAAGTCTAAATCAGATTCTAATTCTATACTGCTTTCCTTTTTTTCTAGTGCCTTGTAAGTAATTCAGTAAACTTCCAGCCTGTTTTTTTAATATGGGCTAGTTTTTCTTAGTCCCTCTCTTTTTCTTTTTGTACTGGGCACCAAATAACTTTTTACGCACTCCCTCGGACATTCTAAAATTTTCAACAAATATCAAAATTAACCGTTAACAAAACAAATGAGATACAATTTTCTTTTTAATTCTGGGAACTATAATGAAGGTTCTCGTTCCGGAAGTGGAAGTTCTCTTCCGAACAAAATTTCTCGTCAACAATATAATTTTGATTTAATCCAAAAATAAAATTTTGCAATCCACATACTTTTATAACTATAACTATGGATACATATATACAAAATAATTTCATTGACATTAAGATAATCTAGTTTTCTTTTAACTCAGTAATCCTTTTTTTAAAATAGTTATTCACTTATGTGATTTTATTTATAACACATTGAATTTTTACATATATTAATAGTTTAAAATCACGAGGTTTAATAACATTTTAGAGAAAATATTTTCGTACTAATTTTTTCGTAACAAAAAAAGTATTTTTCGAATTCGGTCAAATGCCGCCCCTAAAATTTGCCGCCTCGGACGTAGGTCCGGCCCTAGAGCCGCCTCTGCACTCCATCAAAGACAGTTTTACCATTGATTTTTTCTATCATGAAAAAGTTCTTAACTGTGACTGCAGTTACCTTTAATTTTCTGGGAAAGCTCATGTTATAATTTTCGTACAGTTGCAAAATATGCTTAAAAATAAATTTATTATCTGATTTTGCTCGAACTGGGTTCAGATGCTGTATACAAAAGAAATTTCAAACATTATGAAACCGAGTTATTCCGAAAACCTCGATAGTTATCGAGTGTGGGAAGGGTGTAGTGTGTTTTGGGGATCTCTATTTCTCCAGGTTCCTCACATCAATCATTTTAATTTTATCTTTATTGAAATTTTCTTAAAAAACGCATTCCAAAATAAAAAAAATCTATAATTCCTTAATTCATTTTTTTCCCCACAAGATATCGTAATAACTTCTATTTTTAAAAAGCCTCAATAAATATATCCAAATGACTGGCGAGAAATTTCATCAAGATCGATCAGTATTTTATGCATTTTGTTTTCGCGTTTATATTTAACGCAACTCAAAATGCATTTTTCCAACGATCGAAATTTAAGACAAGCATGAACCATGATGGTAAAGGAAATATATATATACAGTCGACTCTCGATAATTCAAACCATCGATAATACGAACCTCTCAATAATTCAAAGTATATGTTCAGTCCCTAGAAAAACTCTTGATATTTCAAACTAAATCAATACGTTTTGGTCCACTCAATATTTCGAAGTAAAATCCGTGGCTGGTTAGACTACACAACACGCTATAATTTGAAGTTATCTTATAACGCTTTCGACAATTCGAATACTCACTATCATGTGCAGTCCTGTAATAAATATGTTGGAGATTACAAGTTTTGCCTCTGTGTGTCTCCCCTGTAACGTAGCCCCTTTGATGACCATCTGACTGCTACCCCTTAGTGTTTTCTGGTTCCTCAGGTGAAAAGACACTTTCATTCCTTCAAGTGGACCATAGACCAACCACACCTGTTGTAAGCCATCCATTTCTATCATTTAAAACCTGGCCTTGCTATACATGTGTTCAGAAAGGATGGTTCGCTATTTTGAAGAAGAGATGCGCAGGATTGGGTATGAATTTATTCTTTTAACACTGAACTATTAACTTCTGTAAAATATTTTTATACTGTATAATATGCACTTTTGAAAAATACTTTAAAATAATTTTATACATATGTACGATTGTTGTTTCATTCCATAGTTTCAAATTTAAATGTGTTAGGAAAAAAACTTCTCTTAGGAATTTTTTTCTACCCTCTTGATAATTCGAAGTTTTTCATTGGCCCCTCCAACTTCGAATAATCGAGAGTCGACTGTATATATGTGTATAATCTAAGGGAGGAATCTAATGGGCTCAATTCATGACGGTCACATGAGACAAACCCATGTTCTCTATTGAAATAAAAAAAGAAATTAAAATAATTGTACTTGTTTTATTTTTAAAATATGTGTCAGGGTCACGCGGTAAATTTATTATATTACTCATTGGTGACGTAATGATGTAATGGTTTAAACGAGCTGCTTGACTATCTTGTCTTTGGCAAGGAGCCAAAAGAATGTAGTAGATAGATTTCTCTGGAATAAAATGGTGAATTGATGTTGCTCTGATGAGTTTAGTTTTTCTTTAGTATGAATTGGGTTCACGGCTGACATTTGTGCGAGAAAACCGAAATGGATTTCGAATCGTTTCGAAGATTAAGGATTTAAAACTGTTTTGAAGATTGAGGATTTCGAATTGGTTCAAGAATAAGAATTGCGAACTGTTGTGAAGCTTGGCGACATCGAAACTGTTTTGAAGATTGTGAATTCCAGTTATATCCAACGGTTGGTAAAATGGCGTTTTTAGGAAGAGCTTTGAAGGTAGATTTGAAGTGTTTGGCGGAAGAATTAGGAGAAACTGTAACGGAAGAAATGAAAGTTTCTGCTTTAAAAAATATGATATTAGCAAGTGAAGAGTATGAAGAGGCGTTCGCGAAAGAATTACTGCACAGAATAGTAAGTGAAAGAGAAGCAATAAAGTGCCAAGAAAGAGAAAATGAAATAAAGCGTCAAGAAAGAGAAGATGAAATAAAGCGTCAAGAAAGAGAAGATGAAATAAAGCGTCAAGAAAGAGAAGATGAAATAAAGCGTCAAGAAAGAGAATATGAATTAGAAAAGTTGAGGATAGAAGCTTCGATAAGGAATAATGGTTTTAGGAGAGAGATGGACTCTCAGAATGAAGGAATACAAGAACACGTACCAGTTGGATTGCAAAAATTAATGCGTACTTTTGACCCTAAAGAAGGTGATATAAGTTTTTACTTAATACTGTTTGAAAGACAAGCACGAAGAGTTCATATTAAAGAAGAAGACTGGGTTACGAATCTTGTTGGACTATTGCCGTTAGAAATGGCGAATTTGATTGCCAGGGAACCTGAGGAAAAGGCAAATGATTATGAGCATATAAAAAGTATGTTATTAAAAAGATTTAAATTGAGCCCAGAAGCATTTAAAATAAAATTTAAGAGGCATTGTAAATCGACCGAGTACACTTGGCGAGATTTTGGATTTGAGTTGGCGAACTATTTTAATGAGTGGATTTCGGGACTAAATATCTACGATTTTGACAGTCTGAAACAACTTGTCATTGTAGAACAGATGAAGGAACAAGTATCCAGGGATATACAACAACATTTTATTGATGATTGGGGTAGAATTGTCACAGTTGACGATCTTGCTGAGAAGTTAGATGATTATGAAAACGCAAGGCAATATAATCAGGCCACTAAAGCTACTTCGTCTCAACCGTATAGAAATTCCTATCGGGAAAAGCCTGGCACGTTCAATAGTAGATGTCATACATTGAGTGAAGGATATAGACAAGAATCTAACAACCACAGTGGATACGATAAGCGAAATTCTTTCCAAAAACCAGTTACATGTTTCAATTGTGGACGAGTAGGACATTTTGCGAGATTTTGCAGGGATAAGAAAGATGGGAGAGAAAAGACCGAGGGTAAAGTTGCTGAGGTAAAGGTATCTGAAGTGCAAGTGGCAGAAGTCAAAGTAGTTGAGGATGAAAGCAAAGTAGTCACAGCGAGATTCAATGGCGAAGTTTTAATGGAAAATAAGAAATGCAGCGCAGTTCATTTAAAAATGTCTGATCTTAAAATAGTAAAAATTTCTTATGGTGGAGTAGAATATGAAACTGTAGTAGATTCAGGTGCACAAATTAGCGTGTTTAAAAGCAGTGTAGTAGGGAAGGAAGTCGATTACAAAGGATATATAATGTTGCAACCTGCATTTGGTGATTGTTTAAAGGCTGAACTAAAAGAAGTGGATATTGGTTTGGTAACGAACGGGTATATTACGCCGGTAATTAAAACGGTGGTGGCAACTGTGGACAGACTGAACGCTGATATATTATTAGATACTGAAACTTATGAAGCATTATTAGAACAAGAGAGAATATACAATCCCAGATTTACAGCCGCTGTAAACTTAAGATCAGATTCCCCCAAAAAATTGTTAGATGAAAGTGTAAATACTGAGGAGGAAGAACAGGAGCCAACAATAACAGAATATGATGAGGAGAATGAAAATAACACCGAGAAATTCAAGAAACAGCAAAAGAGTTGCAATACTCTTCAAGAAGCATGGAATTTTGCTAAGCGAAAAAAAGGAGGATATGTGATAGAAAACGATATCCTGTACCATGAAGAGCTGTTGTGCGGAAATAGGATAAAACAGTTAGTGATTCCCGAAATTAGGAAGATACTAGAAATTGCACATGAATCAGTGTTCGGAGCACATCTAGGAGCTCATAAAACAATTCAGAGAATCAAGTTTTCATTTTATTGGCCAGGAATGGTGAAGGAGATTAAAGCATATTGTAGTTCTTGTCATGGTTGTCAGTGCAGAAAAGTAATTCGTTCGGTTGACAAAATTCCAATAACACCTGTGTCTCGTCCTGAATTGCCATTCCAAGTGGTAAACGTTGATCTAATTGGTCCTGTAGATCCAGTATCGTCACAGGGACATAGATATATACTTTGTTTGATGGATCAGCATTCTAGATGGCCGGAAGCAGTCCCGCTCAAGTCACTAACGGCTAAGAGTACATGTGAAGCACTGCTCGAAATATTCAGTAGAACAGGCATTCCAGAAGTGATCGTAATGGACAATGCGACAAATTTTACTGCAAGTTTAACGCAAGAGTTTTTGAAGATTTTAGGAGCTTGCCCACGTTTTTCGACACCATACCATTCAGAAGGAAACTGGTTAGTTGAGAGATGGAACCAGACTCTCAAGAACATGTTGCATCACATTATTAGAGAGGAAAGAAGAAGTTGGCATAGGCATATACCGTTTTTACTATGGGCTTATCGGGAAGTTCCCAATGCAACTACCGGTGTACCACCTTTTCTGCTAATGTATGGAAGGGAGCCGAAAGGTCCGTTGTCTATATTGAAGTCAATTTGGACTGGAAACACGTTATTACCTCTGAATATGAAGGGATCAGTAGAGAGTTATTTGAAAAAATTAAAAGAAAAGTTAGAAGTATCAACCCGCGAGGCAAAGTTAACAAGTGATGTGCAAC
This sequence comes from Trichonephila clavata, assembly GCA_019973975.1. NCBI lineage: Eukaryota > Metazoa > Arthropoda > Arachnida > Araneae > Nephilidae > Trichonephila > Trichonephila clavata. The sequence goes on along the minus strand of BMAO01013186.1, from coordinate 169,318 downwards.
AAGGTAACTACGCTAAGTATTATAACAGGCAAAAGAAACATCGAGAATTTGCACCAGGAGATCAAGTGCTTGTTTTGATACCTGATTCAACGAATAAACTATATTCTAGATGGACAGGTCCAGTTAAAGTTGTTAAAAGAGTAAAAGCAAATTCATATTATTTGCGGATGCCTGAAGGTAACTTAAGATTACTGCATGTTAACAAGATTAGAGAATACAAAGCGAGAGTTCAAACGGTTGGAGTTGTTTATGATATCGATGATGAATTTGGTGAGATATATGAAACGCCAACAGTTCCTGCTGCTGAGAAGAATGATGAAGCATTGGACAGAGTGAAGTTGGATTACTTATCAAAGAAGCAACAAAATCAACTAAAAGATCTTTTACATCGACACAGAAGGTTGTTTTCTGGAAAAATAAAAAGAGCTAAAGTTGGTGAACACGTGATAAAACTGAAGGCTGGGGAGGAGACGATGAAACCCAAAACTTATAAGATACCGGAAAACTTAAAGAGGAAAGTAGACGCACAGATAGACGAATTGTTAGAGTTAGGTCTGATTGAACCTGTTGTAAGTGAAATAGCACACCCAGTAGTATGTGTTCATAAAAAAGATGGAACACTTAGGTTATGCATATATTTCAGAAGTTTGAATGCTCTTACCGTACCGGACGCATATCCAATGGAGTTGAATTTCTTAGTAGGGAAGAAAAAATTTATTACTGTTCTAGATATGTTGAAAGGATATTGGTCTATACCAATGGAAGACAGCAGCAAACATCTAACAGCGTTCCGTACTCATCGAGGACAGTACCAGTGGAATGTATTACCATTTGGGTTAAGAAACGCTGCTGCAACCTACCAAAGAGCCATGTCTAAAGTGGTCCAAACTATATCTGGCTTTGCATGCGCGTATATCGACGATTTAGCCGTATTCTCTGATACATGGGAAGAACATTTAGATCATCTGGAAGAAGTTTTCAAAAGATTGGAGCATTTTAACTTCTCAGTGAATTTAGGAAAGTGCGAGTTTGCAAGACAACAAGTTAAATACTTAGGACATGTCATTGGTTCAGGTAGACATTCACCTGACAAAGAAAGAATAAAAGCGATTCAGAACTTAGAGGCACCAACGACCAAGAAGCAACTGAGAAGTGCATTAGGATTATGCAATTTTTATAGACAGTATATTCCAAACTTTGCAAAAATTGCTCTACCATTGACGGAGCTCACGAAAAAGAAAGTCCCTAATGAGATTCCATGGAGCAAGGAGGCTGAAAATGCTTTCAAGGAGTTGAAGACAGCACTATGTGGAATTACAGAATTGCAAGTCCCAGACATAGATAAACCGTACTACTTGCATACGGATGCATCTCAGACGGCGGTCGGATGTTGTCTAGGTCAGTCGGATGGAGAAGACAACATTCATCCCATAGCTTTCGGGAGCCAGAAACTGAATCCAAGCCAACAAAAGTGGTCAACAATTGAGAGGGAAGCGTATGCTATTATTTGGGCTCTGAAAAGATTTGAAACTTTACTGTGCGGAGCAAAGATATTCTTACTAACCGATCATAATCCCCTAGTGTTTCTTACTAGTGCTGCATCCCAATGTCCGAGATTACAGCGGTGGGCTTTGGCAATTCAACGCCATGACATTGAAGCAAGTCACATAAAAGGATCAAAACTAGTTAATGCAGATGCGCTATCCAGACTGTAAGTGTAAACCGTAGTTAAATAAGAACTTTTAGAAGAATTTAAGAATAATTGAACTTTAAACTTTATTTTTAGATGATTAAGTTAAGTAGTATATTTGTGTAAAATTTAATGTGTTGGTTTTTTATGTAGTGTATAATCTTAAGATAGTGCTTAAGCAGTGTTTTTTTTTGTGTATGTAACGTGTGACCCTTAGGTTGTTTTAGCCATATTTGATCTTCGGATCTAATATGACTCTCGGGGGGAAGGTGTCAGGGTCACGCGGTAAATTTATTATATTACTCATTGGTGACGTAATGATGTAATGGTTTAAACGAGCTGCTTGAGTATCTTGTCTTTGGCAAGGAGCCAAAAGAATGTAGTAGATAGATTTCTCTGGAATAAAATGGTGAATTGATGTTGCTCTGATGAGTTTAGTTTTTCTTTAGTATGAATTGGGTTCACGGCTGACAATATGCATACAAAAGAATTGAGAAAGAAAAAAAATGAAGTTTAATTATAACATTTTATTTGGAATAGTGTATCATGGTAGTAAAATAAATAAAAAATGCATTAAAAAACGTTTTAATGCAGAGCCTCAGGTGCTTCGATGGGACACAGCTCTAACGATGCGAAAATTGTGCTTATAATTTAATTTTGCTGAGAGCACCCAAGCCAAATACAGGCACTCTATGAATCTTTAACATATCTCATAATCATAAGACATGGACACTGTGTCGATTTTTTGCTTCATAAAAATCAAACGACTTGGGCCGTGGTCAACCCACAAACTTTGGCGCATAAGGACAGTGCCTAACTAACTAAGCCACCCAGCCGCAGCATTTAGATGTCTTTCAGAACAAATATTTATGTAAAGAATCTTTTAATGTAAGTGGCAACAAAAACAAATTATAGAATCAAATTGAATGCAGAATATGAAACGAGGCTACAAACAACTTCAACAGAGCTAGATTTTGCCATTTTGTGCAAAAAAATGCAAGCATACATAAAAATATCTTTGTCAGAAAATATGTAAGGGAAGGTGGGACCTGGAGCACAAAATATTATTATTAACGACTAAATTACATAGATTTAAAGCTAAAACTCTAGTAAAAATACTGTAATTTTCATGTATTAAATGCATATAACATTTTGATCTACTTCAAGTATTTTTTAAGACATATTCTTCCAAGTTTACGATAGTGTTCTCTCAAAATGTCTAAGGGTTCCAAGATTCCATTAAGTTTGAAGACCACTGGTGAGTAACTTTGTGTGGTCGCATCGTTTATCGGCCTGTTATGCAACCAGGTGTGTTTGTAGAAAAATTCGTGAAGAAAGAATTTATTATACCCTAGAAGAGTTGAGCTCACCCAGCAAGAACTTATAGCTCTTACGGCTGTCTGTGTATAATGTTAAGGTATAGGTTCCAAACAAGGAACATTATTTCGATCAAATAAAGTGTGGCCGTGGTAGCCAAGTGGTCTAGGCATCGGATCGTGGCTAGCATGTCATGAGTTCGATCCCAGTACCACTGAAGACCCACCGTGTAGGGGAGCGATGCACGTTAAATCTGTCGAGAGCTCAAACGTCCTCCCGTTGGTGTGGTAGTTAGAAGAGGGGGTACCAGCTCAGGTGTCATCCGCGTCACTTGACCATGGTTCAAAATTACGCGAACCGTCCCCAAAAGCCCTCGTGTAGCTGAACAGTGGGACGTTAATATTCACTCACTCACTCGATCAATAAAACACTCCAAAATTAATATTATATCCTCACTTTTCTATCCTGTAGAAAACAGCCAAATCCAAATATTTTTTAAAATAGGATCCTTCATTTCTGTTACATGTATTATATATTTTGTCTCCTACACTGCAATGCAAAATGAACTTTAAATTTCCTTGTCAAAGTAAAAAATTATTTATTAATGGAATACTTTTAAATTTTATAAATGCAGTATTGTAAATAGATGTATGGATTACAGTGTTGCAGATTTTCATGAAAAATCAGCAATTTTTCATTATTGAAACTGTGTTCTGTATTGTTCAGGTTCTTTTACATTCGACAGGGATTGAAAGTGTCCAGAGGCCTTCCTAAAACCTTTTAAAATATTGTACAATCAAATTTTGAAATATTATAAGCAGAAAACAATACTTATATCCCAATCCTTTACACTCCTGCTTACAAAAAAAAAGACACCACATGTGTACAAGTAAAAAAATAAGCTCATTTCATGTCTTGATACAGATTTTGGAATAGTTTAATCACATAACTAGTAAAACAGAACCAATTCCTATTTTATTTCATCTGTTCTTAAATATTTGAATACTCCCCCATTGACATATGTACACCTGCATGAAAACGATCCATAACAATTCTTCATTGTCATGTCTGTGTAATTGGACATGACATTTCAATTAATCTGTCTGATAGAGCAGATTTCACTTAAGACCTGTCGTGTAGCACAGCTAAAGCATATTAAATCACCCAGGGATCTAAATCCTTATGTTGGTGTAGGGTGCATGTGGAGTGTCAGCTTCTGACCGTGGTTCAAAATTATGAAGCATGATTGCTGGGATTAGGCTAGTGATTTAGGGAGCAAAGTTTCAAGCAAGAATCTCTGAATGTAATAATTGATCTCTGAGGCTTAGATAAGATTCCATTTCATTGTTCATTTCATAAATATTACCTTTACACATTCTTTAAGCTATCTTTGACATTTCTACAGATTTTAAAAACCTTTATTCCAAAAACTTCAATTAAAAGTTTAACATCAGCAGATTATTAATAAATATCTTAAAAAGTGCATAACTGAAAAACAATGAAACAATTTTTTTTTTTATAAAATATTTATTGCAACATTAAAATACTGCATCTAAACACTTTCTCAAAATAATGATTTTGTACATTTTTACAAGAATTAATAGAATTGTCTTCCAAATATTCTCCCATATGCAGCGAGGAAAGAAAAAAAAATTACAAAAAAGTCATACAATTAACACAATTTCAATAAGGAATGTACAAAAATTTACAAAAAGTATTCTAAAATGGCAAAACAAGTGCAGTAAAAAAAGAATTTCAGATTCACTAAAAGCAAGAACAAGTGTATTTAAAATAATAAAGCTTAGTTTTCTTTTCACTCAACATAACAACTATTTTAACAAATAACATTTTAAATACATTTTGAGCCATTCCAGGTCAATGGATTATAACATACTCACTTATGAGTTAAAAAAATCACAAGATTGAAAACCTGATTGTAAAACTGTATCACATTTCAGATTGCCACTCAATATCAATCTAATGATTTGAAGAAAAAAAAATGATGAATGAAATTTATAAGATGGTTGTACAATTGTATGCAATCTATTTAATTTTCCAAAGTACCAAATAAAAGCACTTTGATACAGTCGAATTTAATGGAATAGTAATTTTAAATATATTTATAAAAAAGGATGGGGAGCTTAATTTAAATAGTAAAATTAAAAAACTGAAATAAAAATAACATACGGGAGTATAAAATACTAAGGAGTTCATTTACACTTAAAACCCTTTATTCTAAATTGTAAAAATATTTTAATGTTATCTATAATAGATTGAATTCAATTTAGTTTTGATAGTACTGTTGACCTTGGCTACAGCATATGATTTGAACAAACAATCTATTCATTCACAGACAAACTTGGGCAATTGAGCTTTAATAAAATTCTCCCTTAGGACAGTTATTAGATAGCCATAGCTAGTTTTAACTTGCAGGAGAAGGAAGGGGTCACCAAATTTTGACTAATAATAATAGTTTCAAGTATATTACACCATTCAATACAAAAATAAAACTTTTTGAATACTTTTCTAAAATATAAATTTTACTATTTAGGCAGTATTTTTATTTCTAAATTATTTGAATAAATATTCATAAGAAATTTATGTATAAAAATTATTTATATTATCGTAACTGCATGAAAGAATACTATCTTTAAAAAAAGCACAACAATCTCACACACTGCACAAAAAATGAAACATAAAACAATGACTAAACAGCAAATATAACACAGCCATATGGCACTCAAACTGCAGCAACTCAATAACCTCTTAACTATTTAAAGTCAACAATTTTTATGTAGGAATAACAGTTTTATGTTTTCATTAAACCATTCAATTCTATAAAGAAAGAGTGAAATATAACCAGTGCAGGAATCACATTTTTTTTCGAAGGAAATATTATTCCATTTTCTTTTATGACCTTAAAGCATCGTCGTTCAGCTTTTTGGAGAGCAGAAACTAAAATTCCAGGTACTAAGACATGCACAAATCTTGACAAAGAATGTTCATTTATATACATGCACATGCGAGGTAACTCGAGTCTTATTGAGAAACATGATGAAAACGTGTTCGATAATGATGCACTTCACTAATTTGGTGATGATGATGTTATATGGCAAATAAAATGATGAGCATGAACGTGAAAAACATCCTACAATATTTAACAGCACAGTTTAAAAACATGTTTGTTGATTTAGGAAGTGTAGATGAAAATGCAAAAATATAAATCACATAGGTCTTCATATTTATTTCATTACAATTTCTTTGGACTAAGACCTTCAAAAAGAAAGATCTTCCTTGAAAAAGGCACAGGCTTGGAAAAAAGAACAAAATCTTCTCCAAAAAGGAATATATGTTAATTATATAAAAATAACTTAATTACTTCACAAGAGTAGAAAAATAATAGAGGCTAGAATGATGGAGGAAAAGCCACAAGTTAGCGGCAGATATAAAAATCGTAATATAAAAATAAATTATTACAAAATTTATGTAAAAACCTAAATATGAACATGTGTATCATTAGTTATCACACTATTAAATGATAATATTTCATGTAATTCCATTTCCAAAAATCTCAGTGTAAAAATAGTACTCTTGAATTTTTGCTTCAAAATCAACCTTCTTTTACAAAAGTCTTTTTCAATATTTCACTCATCCATATTAAAAAGAAATTGCTGATCAACAATTGTTTTTATCGGCACATATAAATCTTTTAAAATATCCATATAAAAACACGTGCAATGATTTTCACTGTACAAAATAGCTGCAGTATAATGTTTCAGATAGAAACTTGAACAATAGTTGGTCCCAACACTGTACATAAGCACAAATTGTAAAACTAAATGCAAATACTAGGCTAAACAGTTGTTTCATTACGATGGTGAGTCAATGGTACTAACTCTCGTTTTGTGGTCGTGTAATCAGCCTCTTCTGAAGTGCTGTTACTTGAGAGCCTTTGGAAAGGCGGTAATGGTTGTGGATTGTTGGCACTGTCGTTCATCATGTGGTATTCTAAATTGTCCATACCACGAGGGCGCACAGGAATGAAATCTGGGATATAATGATAGTGGCTAAATGGCCGCACACCTACTGTTTCTTGCAAAGAAAAATACACAATTAGAATGCAAATTAAATTTTAAAAAATTTGAATTTTTTTTTATTCATATTGTTTTAAACTACAATTTAACTTTAATATTTCTATTATTAATAACTTAAAGTAAATTATGCAAGTTTTTCCATAATAAATACTTAAATATATAGTATAAACATAATAATTACAATTACGATTAAAGTTTAATATAAGAGATTAAAAAGATTAATACTTTTTAAAATAAAGCAAAAAACAACCAATATGTAACAAATGATTGGATATATATATTACCCAGAAGGTAATTGCGACTTACCAGGTAAATGTGCATCCCCAATAAGGTCCATGTATCGAACAGATGGACCTCTGGAGCAAGAAGCAGGCATTAGATAGTCCTCTTCATCTACAGGCAAAGGTGGCTGCTGGCTTAAGTACTTGTCATTAGGATCATACTTATAAAGATCCACTGAAAGAAAAAAAATATATATTTAAATAAATTATTACATTAAGGACTTATTCAAGATTATAAAACATAATGTGATTTAAGGTATTATATAACATAAATAAGTTCGAACACAAACTCACCCTTTGTAATGCCATTTAGAGGATCAGGGCAATACCTAGGCACTGGAGGAGGTTGATCAGGAACAATCTGACCATTGTACCACATTGTAGAATTACTGGATACAGGCATAACTGGCATCAATTCTGGTAATTGAGGATTACCAACAGGAGTGCTTGGAGTGCTTCTGTTGTCTTGAGGCTGTAATATTATTTGAAAAATGCACAATCAATAACTTTCTATTTATATAAAAAAATATTTTATGGAAGTACATAGATAATAAGATAACTAAAAAATATGAATAATTTTAATTTACACACAACATGATTTTTTAAAGTTTTAAAATATATATATATATATATATATATATACACAACAAATTTTTAAAAAACAAATTAGAAAGATAAATGGTGTATGCATATATCACAATAATTATGACAAACAAAAGAAAAAAGTTATTGTAAATATTAAAATTAGAAAAATGCATACAATGTTTAAATTAACAATTCTATCTTTAAAATCAACGTTATTTCAATTTCCAAGAAAAAAGAAAAATCAACTATCAATATTATATACTTAGATAAATAAAAATTTAGAATATAGTGCTTATTTTGCTTTAAAAAACGATTTAATTCTATATTTATATAATGTAAGCATAAAAACTATTTGAATATACAAGTAAAATATTCAAGTAATCTTCAAAATACATGCATGAAAATTTTAATGAATTTCTCAACAACATAAGAAAGAAAAATGGATTTCTACTTTATAAATATCTTAATTACTAACCTTGCTTTTATCGATTGAATCAGTTTCTGTTCTTTGTTCATCATCTAATTTTGGATGCAAATATTGTTCAGCATCCATAACTACTCCTGGTACATCAGCTGTCATGCCGATTGACTTGATCAGTTCACGAATATCATGGGCCGAATAGGATGGTAACTGCATTAGCTTATCACCTTTAACGACTAGAAAACGGCCAGGATCTCTTGCCATTTTGGAAAACTGATCAGCAAGCTCTTTAAATGTTGGGCGAGATTCAGCATCAAGCATCCAACCTACAATTAAAATAAGAAACTTTTGTGAAAATACATATTAAAAGAAAGGGGGAAGTCATGAAATTCACTACTTAGTATATATTATACATAAATTAAATATGCTATGTTTTAAACACTTTGTTTATCCATCAAAGAAATAAATGTTCAAGAAATAATTCATAAAAAAAAAATTACACAATCTTATAGAACATATGCACAAATATGTGCATATATGTATGTACATTGTGCACATGAATTACAATTAAATGTTAGTGTTGAAATATCCTAAGTATACTTAAATTAATAAAAGTATAAAGCTTTAAGCAGGTATAATAAAGAAGCATTATACTTTCCCTCTTACAAGATTTTCATATTAAGATAAAGCATAACTTTGATGATCTCTTAGCATTTATCTTTTAATTTAATTTTAAAAAATAAAGACAAATATTGATACAAGAATTTGAAGAAAAAAAATTGTGTAACAAAGAAGTTAAAGAATTGTACATAAATTAAATTTCTAAACTAGGTTTTATGAAAAGGGAAAAAAAATCTAGCAGTAATTATATAACAAGGTAATATTTCATTTACATTTTATCATCAGCATATAGACATCAATCGTACAAATGGATGGTTGTGGTAGACGTTCTCCTTTTTCTAGCAAATCAGGAACTTCACGAGCTGGAGTATTTTCATATGGTCGTGCACCATAAGTAAGCAATTCCCATACAGTAACACCTACATTTTAAATAATTATTTTAATGTATGCAAGAATTGAAACATATGAACAATAAACTTTGTTAAATATAGCAATTAATAAAATTTACAAAACTTACCAAAAGCCCACACATCACTTTTATGAGTGAACACTCGATGCTGAATGCATTCCAATGCTAACCATTTGATTGGCATCTAAGATGAAAGAAAATAGCAGTTAAAATTTAAAAATTATCACCCAAATCAAGTCATTAAATTAAGTTTACTAAAAACTATCTAACAAACTAAACATGTATATAACAGTATATTAACTTTTTATTCTAGATAATGAAACAATAAAAATTCAGCAGATATTTTTTCAACATACTTTTCCACCTTCTGCTTTGTACTCTTCCTCATTAGTATCCAAAAACTTAGCCAAACCAAAATCAGTTATTTTTATACAGCCTGGAGTTTGTACTGGAAAATGAAATAAATGTATGAATATAAGTCTATCAATTCATAAAATTAATTTTAATTTAATTATGAGAACTTTCCAAGATAAAATGGAAAAAAAAAAGATAATTGAACTTACGTAGAACATTTCTCAAAGCTAAATCTCTGTGTACCATTCGGCTTTCTTCTAGATATGACATACCCTGTAAAATTAACCCTTTATTAGATTTCCATGTATAAAATAAATGAATAATGCAATAAAATTTTGACTTAAAATAATCAGTTAATAAAAGATTATTTGTTAAAAACAACTAAAATAAAAATTTACAGGCAAAAAAATTAGTAACGGATATAAAAGCACATTTGAAATAAAAATTATTGTAAAAAATAATAGTAATAAATCTAAATATGCAGTTAAAAATTCTAAGTAATTTTATTTACTTCAGTTTAGCTGCCAATAATTGTTTTAAACTTTGACTCACTCCTCACAATACTTAACATATAATGTATATAATTTTAAAAAGATATTATGCAACATTAATAACATTAGTTTAAATTAATTGTGTGTCCTTAACTACATCTTGTAATAAAATTTATAAAATATAATATCCAGCATAGCAATTTTTCTTAACAATAGCAATTCCAATTTAATGAAGTCAGGAAATTGAAATTAACTTACATTACTAAAAAAAATTAATATTAGAAAAAATAATAATAAATAGATAAATTAAAACTTTTTAAAAAGTAATACTCATAATTATTTCGTAAATAATTTAGAAAATTTTATATACCCGAGCAATCTGAGCACACCAACTCAATAGAGGTTTAGAACCAATTTTATCTTTATTGGAACGCACATAATCCAACAAACATCCTAAAGGCATCAACTGAGTGACAAGCATGAGTTGAGAAGCCATACAAACAGCTAATAGTTTCAAAAGATTGGGATGATCTACACTGGCCATAAAATATGCTTCCTAAAAATAAAAAATACATTTAACATTTACTTTAGATAATGCATCTTTTCTGTGTGGTTTGAATACATCTGAATAATATAAAAAAAAATTCAGAATTTTTTTTTTTAGAAGAAAAATCTGTAATGAATTAAATACATTGAAATATATATATATATAAATAATAAATATTTTAACAAATTTTTTTTATATTTATTTTTTTAGCTACCAATACTGAATAATAAATATATCTAGTAATAATACCTCTAGGATTTCTTTGTTGTTGTTAGGGCATGTGCCATCACGAAGAACTTTGATAGCCACTGGGATTTTAACATTTTCACCTTCTGGTACCCAAACACCCTACAAAAAACATTAAACATTAGTTTCTAATAAAAAATATATTAGAACAGCTTAGTACATTTGACCGTATTATTTTATGCATTATTACCAAGCAATATTTCAATGAATATTCCCCCAACACTAAACTTTCCAGAAATACAAATTACGTATACTTCTTTTAAAAAACTGCCATTGAGAAAAACAAGATGTTTCATATAATTTATGTAATACATTACATAAAGAATATTAATTAATTTTAAATTAAAATTTTATCAAAAGTTATGAATATTTTTACGTACATATAGAGATTAAAAATTCATACCAAATAAAATCAAGAATTCTTACCTTATACACAGTTCCAAAAGCTCCATAACCTAGAATTCCTCCTTTTCTGAGTTCAGCCTCTTTAACAATTCGAAGTTTGGCCAAATTAGGTTTTACATTAGTAGGTTTTAAGGGTTCGTTATCTTCAAAGCCACTCATTCGCTAAGGAAAAATAATAATAAACAAGTTATGAATCAATTAACATAAATAATGAATGATTTTTTTTATTATTCATGTCAAAAACATAGATGAAAAACATTTTCTGATTAATCACAGATCTATACAAAGAATATGTGTTACTTATCACTACTTAGTCAAGTTTATATTTTTGAGGAGCATTAAATACAATAAACACCTTCCATTACAACTTTAAAAAAAATTTAATTTATAACTATATGAAATGTTAATAGAACTGTTAAGAACCATACAAAATTTATATTGAACAATAAAAAAAAGTAAAACAGAGAAAACAATATAAATAATTACTATAAAAGTAATTCTTTATATTGTTAAATTAATTACTTTTATAGTAATTAATTTAACAATTATTAATGTAATTATTGTTATTAATTTTTACAGAAATTACTCTATTTCTGTAAAAATTATAAATTATTTACAGAAATAGATTTCATGTATATGTTTTAACATAACCTGCTTTTAACTTACATATGTGCTTTAAATAATAAAATATAACTTTATACACATTTAATACTGATTTATTACAATGCAGTTTAAACTTACCATTGTCATCATCATAGTATTTTCTTTAGTTTTAACTCTCTGCATCCACTGATAACCAAAAACACCAGCAAATACTGCAAGTAATAAAATGCATCCCACAATGCCACCTAATATTGCAGGCAGATGTTCCTCTTCACTACAAGTAAAAAAGAAAGGTTAGTTAAAAAATAACTCCCTAAAAATAATTCAAGTATTATTCTGCCTTACACATGGAAAATGCATAAAATTATCTATTAAAAAAATGTTTGAGATTTTTGCTAAGCATGTTGGATATATCTAAAATTTTACTTATACATAAATCTATAAAAAAAAAAGTAAAAGCCTTAATAAAAAAACCAGTTCATTATATATTTATATTGACTTCATTGTTAAATATGAAGCTAGCTATATTGTCAAATTAATATAACACACATATTTCAAAATATATCAATTGTAGAATCTTCTAAAGAATTTAGTTAAATAACAAAAATGGTTTCCTTTGAAAAAAATAATGCTTATGTAAAGCAAAAATAAAAGAAATCAACAACAATATCATAATTAAAGAAGTAAATGTAGACTATATTCAATATATATAACATTTTATATAAAATTTGCAGCCTTTAAATATTTTTCTCAGTCAAATATAATTTTTACACAAAGTACCTATTAACAAAAATAAGCATATGACTTAAGTTTACCTAAGCAAATGTACTTACATTCCATGATAAGCAATGGCTATTGGATCAACATCAGAACAATATGGATCCTCCATATTATCATCAAATACTTTATATGGATTATCAGCTGGACAAGATGCAGTGCAGTTATACTAAAATATGAATTCAGTATGTAATTTAAATAGTGAACAAGCCTTATTTACCATTAAATGAAAATAATATTTAAAAAGTATTTTGTATTTGTTGAACAATTAACATTATTTAAAAATAAAATGAAAATAGTTTTTTTTATTGATTAGTAAATTCCAATAAATTATCAAATTCATTTTTGTTTAATATGGTTAAAAAAGCTTCTATTAACTTTTAAAATAATTTTCTATTCTCTAACTTACCAGAGTTCGATTAGATGCTAAATACACTCTGTAATTACGGCAAGCCAAACATTCAGTGCTTGTAGGACCAGTACATCCCCTGCATTCTTCAGCACATTTCACACAATGGAAGTTGGTATTGTCAGGATAGTGATCTCGAGGACAACTGTCCTCACATTGCTCTCCTGCACTATACTTGAGACAGTCACATACTGTAATATGAATTCCATAGGCGGTACAATTCTTGCAACGATGATGGCATTTACGACATACCTAATTATAAAATCATAATTTAAATCATATGAAAAGTGAAGCAATTTTATTTAATACAAGCATATTTAGATAAAAAATCAAAAGCCATAAGATTTCAAAAGAAGTACAATTAATACAAAAATTAAACAAAAGATTACAATAGTATAAATATTTTTAAATGAATCAAGTTCTGGGTTAAGCATCATTCCTGAAATGTAATTACCATTTAAAGAAACAGTTATTCTTACCGATTTCCCTGTTAAAGATTTCATGATTCCTTCTTCATGAGGACCACTGTATTCTTGATAATAACCATCAGGGCAAGATTCTTCAGCTTTCAGACATTGTTCCTACAAAAACATATGTATAATGAATTTCAAGGACATATAATGGCCTTTAAAAATTATTCACGTAAAGAGAGAGAGAGAGAGAAATCAATTTCAAAGACTCATGAGAATAAAAAGAAATTTTATTTTTGGAAAAATGAACAAATAATTCCATTAGATTATGCAGACCATTAATGTAATTCATAAAAACAAATCACAAGACATCTAAAATATCTTAAAGATAAAATACACTTGCTTTAAAAATAGAAATTTTTATCCTTTATTTATTTGGAATAAGCATCAAAATTTGTCAAATTTCAAGCATCCTCCTTTGTTTTAATTTTAATACAGAAATTAAAAATTATAATTCGACAATATTTTCAAACTTTATTTATTACCAATAATTTTTCCACTCATGAGAAAGACAGAAAAAAATGTTTTTTATCAACTTGCGGAATAAAAATCAAGAAAAATTAGGTTATTTAATAAATATTTCAAAAATTAATAAATTTTATCTTTAAATTTTTTTTTAAAAAAAATTTAAAAAAAGAAATTGGACTTTCTTTTATGAATAAAAGAGTGACAAAAGTCACACTCAATAAACATAAATAAACAATGAAATAGTTTTAAGCAATATATTTACTTACAACTATGTTAGGATCATAAGCACTGACTATAGCTTTATCACATGATTTGCAACCACCAGGGCCAACAGTATTGCGTGGACCAGTACATCTAATGAAAAAAATATTCCAACGTTAATATCAATAAAATCATAACAGGTAAGAATAACATAAAAACAATACACTTTTTTAAAACCTTTAGCATAAAATACTTATAACTTTAGTAAAATACACATTGAAAATTACACTTAAAAAATGAAATATCATTGGAAAAGTAATTATTTGCTAGCAAAGAAAATAAACTGTTAATTATTTAATTTCACTAAACAAGATCATAAAATGATAAATACTAAAACTATTCAAATTCATCAATTTTTTTTATGGTCGCATTTGAAAAATACTAATGTTACATATTAAACAGCAAAATTCTTACCCATTAGCACAGTTTTCATGGCAAGGCATACATTCTCTGTTCTCGTTGTACTTGCTCATGGGACACTGACTAACACAATATGGTCCATCTCGAGCATTTCGACACTGTGTACAATTACTTGGACCCTGAAATAAAAAGCAAGAGATTAAGAGTTAACAAAACAAATATCTTTAATAATATTTATGCACAAGAAGAAAAGTAAAAGATTAGAACAATTTTAACATAGCATAAAATATAATAATGAATACATACTGGTCCAAGACATTCTCCTAAGCATTCTACATCACAGAATTCACAGATTTTGTTGCCAGCATCGTAAATCCTGGAAAAGCCAAAATGCTTATAAATATAAAGAAAATTCTGAACATGTTCCATAAAATTTACTCTAATCAAAGAATTATATTACAAATATTAAAAACTTAATAAGTGTTTCTCAAGTTTAAAAATCTTTGGCAGTATGTTTCTGTTTCATTTTCAATGCATTTACAACCATGTTTTAATGAATAACAATAAAAACCTGATAAAAATTTTATAAGTAATCACTGAATGTTATGTGTTATAAATTCAAATCGATAACCATTTACTGCGAATATTGAGTAGAATATTACTTTCTTATATGCAATTAAAAATATACTAATTGATTCTTCTATACACAAATTAACGAAAAAATCTTAAATAAATATGAAGAATAATGCATAAAAAGTTTTGAAATAAAGCTAAAATAATAGGATTATACTATCATTACAATTAGTCAAATAAATTTTAAAATAATGAAATTCCATAAAAACAATGTTATAATAATTTAAAATATATAATATAAAACTAAATTTTTGATATATAAACACAGTAACATGCTGCAGTTTCAATAATTTTACATTTAAGTAAGTTAATTAAAAGAAGCATACCCTCGTGTCGTATTGCATCCTTGAACACAAGTATCTTTCAATTTGTAAGATTTACATGCAAGACACTGATCAGGTCCAGAACTCCAACAACCTTCACTAGAGCACTGTTCATCACACATCAACCCTTGTTTTCCTATAGATTACAAATAAATTAAATTAATTATGAAAGTAAGAGCTTATCACACAACTTAATGTTTATTCATGACTGTTCACATATTTTTAATAAAATTTAAGAACTCAACATAAATATTTTCCTTATTCTGAGCATTTTAATAAATTTCTTTCTTTTATATTTAGCATCTTTTTTTGAACTTTCAGTATAGCAAATATATTACGAATACACAAGTACAATTTAATTAATGTTCCACAGGAAAATCTAACAGATAAAATTTTTTAAACTTCATTAGATGATTCAATGTTTTTAAATTTGCAACCAATTTCTTGATAACACAACTAAGACTAATACACATATACATATTCTGGATCATTTGACAATAATAAAATATTCAATATATAACGTATAAGTTCCAATAAATGCAATAAAAATAAATTTCAGCCAAGTTAAATTGAAATAACAAAATTAACATTTATTAAAAAAATGTTACTTACTACATTGATCTATATCAGCATTGCGCTGTAGTAACACACTTCCAGTGCTGGATCTCATCAATACTGGCCACTGAATCTCACTAGCAAAACATAGCTCAGAATTTTCTAAAATAGCAACACTGCCAGATCTCACTTTTCTTAAAGAACGTAAATTTAAACTTCGAAGAGAAGTTTTTACTATATACAAAGCAGCATTTAATCTAAAAATAAAATAAAAACATTGTTTAGTTAATATATGGGCCTGTTCTCCAATAGCATTTTAAAAATATTTTTAAATAAGAAATGGTGATACATACTCAGTAAGTTGTCGACCATCAATAATTTCAAGATTTCTGAAGAATGATAAATTTCGAAAATCTGGATGTGAAGATTGAATATTGACATAACCAGTAACTTCCTTCAGAGTAGAAAAAACATCCAACTCATTCGGATGCATTTTTGGGTATCTCTGACCAAATGTAAAGCTGCAAAGAGAAAAAAGAAATTAAAGTATTTCTTGAAAATTATATTAATTTGCACCGATATCAAACATATTAACACATCTTTACACTGACAACTTTCATGGGAGGGGGTTATAATTTTTTTTAAAAAAACACAGATGGAACCACAGAAAAAATTTTAAGACTAAAAAGTAAAAATCTGTTGGTCTATGACAGAGGTGGGGAACCTGCGGCCTCGAGGCCGCATGTGGCCTCCGCGAGGTTCTTGTGCGGCCCTTTGCCACCTAGTACAAAATGGTAGAGTTCGTTTCAAAAAATAACTATTGTACATCAACGCCATGACAGTTGCGCGAAAAATCCCGCCAAAGACTGAAAATTCCACAAATTTCTTTACTGAAAATTCCACAATGTTTATGTAATTTACATATCTAAAAGAAACGAATAATGTTCTATGTAATATTTATTTGAAAATAAATTAAAATTACAAAATACTATTTACAAAATTTGTTGGTTTCAGATCTCCCATTTGAGTGTCACACCTTGCTTTGGCTTCTCTGACTCGCATCTCTCAACGCTTCCCTGTTGCGATCTTCAGCAAACTGTAGTTAACAGTGCGTGCTTATAACAGTTACACGGCTTATAACAGTTGTTGAAGATATTATTTGATATTCGTTTTTTTATCCATCATGTCAAATAGTAAGAGAAGAAAATTAGGTGATGAAAACAGAACATTTAATGTAGAATGGGAGTTAGATTTTTTTCTTTACTGCTGAGAAAGATAAAATGTGTTTGTTGTGCACAATACAGTTTTAAATACTTTAAAAAAAGCGAATGCAAATAAACACTATTTGACTCATAAAGAACATAAATATTTCGCTTTAGAAGGTGAATCACGAAAAGCTGCACTTCAAAAGTTGAATAATGAGAAGCATCATCAGCAGGCATCTTTTAGTGCCTTTGTAAATCAAAATTCCGCTGCAGTTGCTGTTACGTATAAAATAGCACATATACTTGGAAAAAGGGGCAAACCATTTAGTGACATTGAAATAATTAAAGAATGTATTGTTGAAGCAGTGAGTATGTTAGATCCAAGAAATGTCGACAAATACAAACAATTACCTCTTTCAAGAAGAACTGTAACAGATCGACAGCACGAATTAGCGCAAAATGTAACAGAGCAACTTCATACAATTATACAAAATGAAGATGTTTATTTTTCAATTGCTTTAGATGAAAGCACTGATAAAACAGATTCGGCACAAGTTTTATATTTTATTCGTGCTATAACTAAAGATTTTCAATGTTACGAAGAACTACTTGCGTTGGGTACACTAACTGGAAGAACTCGCGGAGCCGATATTTTCGAAAACTTCAAAGAAGTATGTAATAAATTACAATTGAATGTCAGTAATTTAGTCAGTGTCTGCACCGATGGCGCACCTTCCATGAGAGGCAAAAAAGAAGGATTCGTTGCTTTGTTAAAAAAGGAAAACTTAAACTTGAAAAAATTGATATCATTTCACTGCATTTTGCATCAGCAAAATCTTTGCGCAAAATCTACCATTTTGCAAGACACTCTGGATAGAACCATTGCCATTGTCAACTATATTCGCGTAAATGCAATGCGTCATCGTGAATTTCGGCAGATGCTCTCTTTAGATGAGGAAACGTATAGTGTTGACCTACCATACTACTGCAAGGTTCGCTGGCTATCAACAGGTCAGGTTTTGATAAAAGTTTTGTCTTTACGACGACAAATTTTAAACTTTTATCAAGAACAAGGAAAAGAATGTGATCTATCAGATGAAGTATTTCTCAGAAACCTTGCATTTTTGTCTGATATGATGACAAAACAAAACAATTTAAATATTTGCCTGCAAGGTGAAACGAGGTATATTTATGAAATGTGGCAAAAGATCCAAGCGTTTTGAAAAAAATTATCATTTTTCAAAACATTGCTTTGTCGATCGGAAATATCTGCACAACACTTCCCGGAGCTAGCTAAAATGTTAAATGAGCAGAACTGTGAAAATAAAATATTCGATGAATATGTAGGTGTCTTGGATTGTTTAATAGAAGATACTAAAAGATTTTCTGATTTTGACGAGCACACTCCTGCTATGAAACTGGCATTTGAACCACATTTAATAGATATATCCGAGGCTCCTGCAGAACTACAAATGGAGTTAATTGATTTAGGGGAAGATAGTATCATCAAATCCCTTTTTAACGCTAAAAAGGATCCCATAGAAATCTGGAAAAATGCTGTTGAATATCCATGCCTTCGAGAACATGCTCGCCGTTTACTTTCCTGCTTCGGAAGTACCTACAGTTGCGAGACAACATTTTCTCTCATGTCAAAAATAAAAACAAATTTAAGAACGCAAATTACAGATGCACATTTAGAGGATCAATTAAAGCTGTGTGTTACGAAGCTTGATCCAAATATACAATTACTGTCAAACAAAAAACAAAGCCAAATAAGTCACTAACTTAGTGAATAAAAAAATATTTTTTATTGTATTTTTTATAATATTTTTATATTATTTTATATGTATATTATATTTAAAATTTTGTAGTATTATATTTTATTTTTTCTATATAATGCAATAAATTGTTAAATCTATAGAAAAACTATAATAATTTCACAAAAGTCACTTTCTTAGGTCAATCAGCTTATGCGGCCTCTCTTATTGCTGCCTAATTTAAATGTGGCCTCTAATGGTAAAAAGGTTCCCCACCTCTGGTCTATGAGATGGGATTGGACCCTCAAACTCCATCCTTGTATATGCCACTGCCCCATTAATAACAGATTTATAAATATAAATACATATGTTCCAAAACAGCATTGGAATTTTTTTTAAATTCATCTGATAGATATTTAAAAAAAATAAGAATTATTTGACAAATTAATTTGTCAAACACTAATCTCATGAAAAACAACTTTTAGACAGATATTTAAAAAAAACAGGTAACCTTTGTTTTGATTAATATTTTGAATTAAAATTCAAAACCTCTTAAGCAAATCATTATTACCTTAAAAGTTCACAACTAAAAGTGTCCAATACCAATAACTGAAATTTTTTAAATTCTAAACAATATAAGCAAATAAATTAACTGACACTCTCAAATAACAATCAAATTTAACTTGGTGCTTTCTAAGCATAGAATATAAAAATTGTTAAGTTATCTTATATCCCTCACAAATATGAATTTGAATATTCTTAAATATTTTCTCCTTACTTTGGAAAGACATCTTGAAATCCATCAAATGTTTGGTCCAATATGGTCAGAGAACCTTCAATGACTGTACAACCTCGAAAAGTATCTATGTTTCCAGAATGAACAACATCTACTCCTTGGCAATCTGTAAACATAAATTTATATAATTTAGCTTCCTACCCCCTCAGATATCATAAAAAAATTCCTAAGAAAGTTTTAATTTCAGTTGAAAGATGTAGTTCTAAAAAAATATATGTACTCCTTACTTTTAGGACAAGGTCCATCACAAGACACACATTCTCCATCAACTGCCTTTTTAGTATCTGGACAAGATCTAACACAAGCTCCACTATCTCGCAACAAATGTTCTACAAAATAATATAAAAGTCAATAATTTATAAATCACAAGCATCAATAAATATTGAAATGAACATCACAATGACAATAGATCCTTCAACATGCAATAAAAGTAAAACAATAATTAAAAGCTTACCAGGACAGTTTTTCACACATGTAGCACCATATGCATATTTTCCTTCTGGATTACTTTCCCAAGAATATGTTGCTGGATTATACCGTCTCATTGGAGGACATTCTTGTTTACAAACTCCATTGTCATCGAAATTTTTACATGCCTACAAAAATTTAAATAAAAATTATTCACTATCAATGCTTAATTTTTTTAATAATGTGTTTGTAGAAGATATAAAAATTACTATATATTAATTTAAATATCTTTATACACATTAAATGTTTAGATTAATAATAAATGAGCACAAAGATTTCAAGATTTGTTGATTCTCACACAAAAAAAATATTTATAATTATAGCTTTCACATTAACCACAAATTTTAATAAGAATTATCGAGATCACAAAATAATGATAAAATATCAATACATCTCCTACTCAGCAAAATAAAAAAAAATGAAAAAATTAATTTGGATTATTATTGATTATTTTACAAAGAAAGTCATTATATCTAATTTTATAATCTCACTTAACAAATTCATTCATTAACAGATAGAAATGCAAAGAAAAAATAAATCATAAATATTTAGAAAATAATAAAATAAATAAATAATTGATTGATTGTACTCCCTTACCAGACAATCACTCTGTGTTGGCCCTGAGCATCCACCTGCACAAAACAGGTGGCAGCACTCCCTGGGGTTGGGTCCAAAACACCTCCCCTGATGGCACTGGGGTGAGCAATTTATTTTTGAAAATTTTTGGCAACTAAGCTCTCCTGGGCCCCAGCAACCAGCTACACAACTCTTATGGCAAGGTGGGCCTAAAATGACAGGCAAAAAAAAAAGTTCAATTATTATTAACAGTTCAAAGCAATATTTATATTTATTTTCATGTAAAAATCCTAAATACTAATATATTTTAGAAATTTTTAAATTACTTAAATGAGATAAAAATAAATAATTTGATCATTTCAGTTTAAATAAATATTTTTTTTAAAAAAAAATTTGTAAAAAGGAGAATAAAGAATTTTTTTTATTTCATAAAATGATTTACATCAAAAAATAAATTGTTCACATCAATTGACTAAAAAAGTATTAACTAGTTTTACAATTATCATTGAAAAAAAAATTTATCTTTATATAGTTACTCTTAGAAATAAACATATTTGCAGCTATAAGGATATATTCTAACAAACAAATTAAAAGATTTAAATTTATCTAACATTTACACATTTAATAATTACATTTGAGAGTTTTAGAAAAAGCAGTATTTTGTAATAATAAAATACAATAAGAACATTTAAAATTCTAAAAGATTGGCATAAATTTAATCATAAATTAATGCCAATTTATTGGGTTTTTTTAATTTATTGGCATCAATAATGTAAACAATTTATAATACATGAGGGTTTGTTCAAAATACTTTAGATAATATTTTAAAAGGGGAGGGGAATCAAGTATTTTAACAAATAATTTATTTAAAATTTAACTACAGAAATAATGTAAAAATGTGGAATAAAATACAGAAAATTACTTACATCTTCTCTCTGGCAAAGTAGAATTATGAACATACATTGGTTTTAATAAATAGCCAGCTAAGATTTCTTCCCAATTTATTGTATTTATGTAACACAAATTATCATTGTCAAAAAAGCCAACTCCTCCAGACAATATATCTATAATACAAAGGAGAGAAAAAATTGAAGAATAGTGTAAATGGATCAAATACTTTTAATAAATAACTATGATTTATAAGATAAGTTTCTCAATTAATCATAATTACTAAATTAAAAATATTTTTAATTTTAACGAAAAACATTTTTATTTGATATATTAAGAAATTTACAAGTTTTTAATGAATGGCAAAAACAAGCAAATATATAACTATATAACAAAATTAAATATATTAAAAGAAAACAAAAATAAAAAATAGATATAAAAATAAAATCTTACCACGCAGTGCTGGAAGCTCTAGTATTTCTAACATGTTTCGTGCCACAAGAAGAGCAAACTCATCAGCTCCAGGATTTAGTTTAAACAAATTACGACCACGAATAATCATTAAATTAGGAAGCACAATACGAGGAATATTTACATGAGAAATGAGCACATATCCTGTTACTTCTCTAATTTCTTTCAAGAAGCTTAAATCCAGATTGCCATCCTATAAAATATTATTCATGTTTGAATTTAAAAAAATATTGTACAAATAATTCAAATACTGTATTATTCGAATCTAAGCCGCAAAAAAATTCTTGGATAGGGCATTTAGAGCACAATTAAAGGTTCATTTATTTATTTAAAATATCATAATAGTGCTAAAATAATGAATTATTTTACTTTTTAGTTCTCATTTTAAATTTATTTTAATATTGCAAAATTGGGTATCAATAAACCATTTAACATAATTTTTCATTTTTAACAAAATCTTGTTGAGAATTTGGGGTGCGGCTTAAACTCGAATAAATATGGTATAATAAAATATAAAATAATCACAAATCCAATATATAAAGTGCGACTGGCTATACTTCCAACATATAAAGCATATAAATCTAAATACGAGCCAAATTGTACTGTCACCCATATGGTGTTTAAAGTAATGACTAATGACAGGCATACATTTAGCCCTTTGCAATGATGAATTTCGTGGGCCTCAATCTGACACCATCAGACAGGTGGCATTAGCAACAACACTTAACAAGTCTATATATAACAATAATAAAACATATAGATATAAAATAAGTTTTACCTGCAACCAGGTGAGCTCCAAATTTCCATCTACATATGTACAATTTGTATATCTATCTCTAAGATTTTGATAATGATGATCACGGTTGGCAGGTACAGACATTCGTCCTGCTGTACCAATGCATACTGTAAAAAGTGCATTATACATTAATTAAATCTTTATGATTTTTTTACATACTATTCTTGCATATAAATTGAAGTCTTTCATTACTAAAACAAAATACATTAAAAAAATTAAATTGAATCATATTAGAAACGTATTTCAAAAGACTAACTGATTTATATGATTTGACAATAAATACATAATTTTACTCAGCCATGTACTACTATATCTAAAAAAGTCAAATGTTTCAATAATTAACAAAAATTTATCAGAAAATAAAGAATCACAGTGACTACAACGGCCAGCACATTTGGCCCATTCCAGTAATTTATAAAACTGAATTTTTTAATGAGAGAATTTATGGGTGTTTCAAGAATTATTCATTTAAAACAAATAAGAAAAAATATAGAATTAGAAATTAACATTAAAAAATCAAAAGGCATAAAAAAATTAAATGGCTTACTTTTCCCTTTCATGACATAAGCATCTTTGTGAGGCTGAGCAGCAGTACTCCACTGAATGAGTACTGCAAGCAGCAACAATGCAAGCCCGGTGCACTGCATATCTGCTTGAGAATTAAAATTCTAAAGCACAGTACACCAGGCTTGCCTTTTGGATGGCGTTTGAGCAAAGAATGAGTGTCCCCTTCTACTGATATTCCTCAGGAGCATTGTTACATTTGTTTTAAAGATACCTGAAATGAATTGGAAAAAAAAAATCATAATTAAAACACAAGCAAAACATTTTAAAGAAAAAAAAAAGATTATAAAGATGCAAAAAGTTAAGTAAAGAAATAAGAAAAATGAGAAATATATACGCATTAAAATTGCATAATGTATTAAAATAATTAAAAATTATTTTCGAAACATATTATTTAAAAACATTCTATTCATGTTTTTAAAATATGCTTCTTTTTATTTAAACACTTTTAAAAAAAATCCTAAAATGAAATTCATTTTATTAAATAAATGTGAACAATAAAAAAATATTTGAAGAAATTTCTCATTGTTCACATGATGCAAATTCAAGAATATTTTATAATTCAAGAAATGAATTTAAATCGAATTTAATACAAATTCAAAATAATAACTGTAATATTCGAAATAATTCCGACCATGCGCTACAAATAAAACAATTTAATGGGGACTTTTTTTCCCCACTAATAATTTAGGGGGGAAAACCGCAATTTAAATTTATATAAAAACCTTTAATTAGAACAGTAGGGAGGAAAAAATCATGGGAACAAAAAGTATCATCAACATACAAAATGATAATAATAGTTATTGTTAAAAAAATACGAAAACATCTATTAAATTTCAGTACAAGTTACAAAACATTTTAAAAACTTACAAAAATAAATATTTCTAAATAAAACATATGAGAGGAAGGGGAATCGAAACACACATATGTAAAGGCGGTATTTCGGCATTTGAAAAATTAAAAGTTACCGCGCACGTTTTTTTTCATAGTTCCATTCTTGTTTTAATTCATGGGAGTTAGGATTGAACCGAACCATGAAATAAAACATTTGATCGAGCTGGATAATTTGTTTTTTATTGTCACTTTAAAGATCACAACAGTAGTGCGACTAAGTATAGGGAGAAGGTTCAAATACCCCAGAAACTTGTGGAAGCATTTATATGTTTTAAGTGAGGAAACCGACTCGGATTATTTTAGAATTTCTCTTTAATCGAATAATATATAATTTTCGAACTTGATATTACTCAGAAAAGCATGAATGCTAAAATTCGATTATAAATAATTAAATAAAAATAAAAGTTGTTTACTGAGATGTTGATATTACTATATTTCAGAACAGAATTTTCACAATACAACGAAAAATTATTCATAAAATCCGATTACAAATCACAGCACTTAACGGAATCTAAAATACTGAATGGTGGCCGCGGTGCTTAGTCGAGTTGGGCGTATCACGGGTTCGAGTCCTGGTGCCCCCGAAGACCCGCTGCGTAGAGAGGGTTGGTGCATGTTAAATATGTTGAGCTCCCATTGTCGTGGTGTAGTAGGGTGGAGAGGAGAGGTCAATCCAAGTGTCATCCTCATCATTTAACAGAGACTCAAAATTATGAGGTTCATCGCCAAGTCCTGGTGTTGCTTTATAGTGCGTTGCTAATCAGCTCTCTACTCACTCTAATATTGAATGGAGGCTGTCCTTACGTAATATAGGACTCAATTTCTGGATATTTTTTAAGGTAGAAAAATGCTTTAACGTTTTATATGACTTTACCATCCTAAAAAGTCTGTCCTATAATTTTTTTTTTTTTTTTGCGTAAAAGGTTTTACGTAACACATCGAACAAAAAATTGCGAATTAAAATTTTCTAAATTTTAAGAAACGTTATATAATGAGAGTTGTGTGTACGTGTATTATAAATTCATTAAATTATCAAACTAATAATTAATGCAATTGATCAATTTAATTAAAGTTGTATGTATTGATAACGAACAGTTCTTAGCTATCTCATGCATAAATATAATATATTTATCGTTACAAGTACTTTAAATCGAAACTGTACATCTCCCCCCCCCCTAAAAAAATTCAGGCAACGTCCAAGAGTCACAAATACGTCGCCTTCAGCACAAAACTATCTATCATAACACGTAAAAACTTTTAATCGTAACAAAATAAAAACAAACTTCGTAATAACTCATAAAAACACACAATCGCGGATAAGTCAAAACAAACCTCGAAATGAAAAATATCCATGCACACAATACACATTTTGATAGAACTACCACATCCTGTGGCCTACATTCCCCATGGCCTTTTATTTATCCAAATATTCTAATGACGCGAAAATAAAAACAATGGCAGCTTGGGCAATTCACGAACTTGAAAGAAACAATTAACTAATGAGATTAAAATTGAGTTGTGCCAACGCCCTCTGTGTGATGCAATTGTCCATATTGTCCTCCATACCAGTTGAGTGGAGACACAATTCAACTTCGAACTGACATTTTGATCTCCTGATTGTCTCTTGCATAAACAAGACATTAATTAGAAAACTTTAATGCGCTACTGCAGTACTGAATAATAGCATGAAATAAATCATAAAAGGTCAAGATTGCCTCTTAATTTTTCCCCCCTATTTGCTAGGAATTCTCAGAACTAACCAGCAATTATGTGCAATTTCTGTGACATTGGAATTTAGAAGGGGGGGGGGTGAGCTTTTTACAAAACGAACAAATGAAGGATTTTATTTTACTTTATTAAATGATAAATATTCTTGATTCTGTTCACTTAATTCAAAACTTGTTTGTTCCAACCAACCGATTTTTTTCTCCAATTGTTTTAAATAATAAATTTAATCAGCTTTGTAATTTTTAAGTACGGCGTTAGAATAATTGCGAAATAATAAAAAATTTACAATATTTCTCATTGAAAAAAATTACATTCATCGTAAGAATAAAACTATAATATCCAAGTAAAACAAAAATCACACACACACAAAGATACCTAAAATGCAAACTTTACAAAGTTCATTTAATCAGAGACTTAATTATACAGAGTTTTTTGATCATCATATACCAAAAGAATAATCTTAAGATTTATAATTGAAATATTTTTCTCTCGTTAAAATTAACCAACAAAAAATGCTAAATTAAATTAGACTTCACGATTTAAAAAAAAAAAATTTAATAATGGATATAGCTTCAAAATATTAACGGATACTGAATTTTTTTTAGAGAATAATTTATTGAATTTTTTGTTCATAACATTATTATTCAACTTATAATGAATTTCCCTTTTGAGTTAAAAATATTAAAATTTCTTTAAAAAGTCTCCAAACTCTACCTTCATCCCAAAATGAATTGTTCACTAGAAAACAACATATTATTAAAGACAAATGATTTTTTTCCCAAAATATTTCGGTTTTTTTTTAAATGAAAACTTTCGATGTTTTTTGTACATATCTTCACATCTTTCTCTTTAAAATTTATAATGCTTCCAAATTAAACATTAAAATACATTCATAATACGTATTTATCAAAAAAGCTATAATGCGGCATGTGTTTCGTTTATTGCATTTAAAACGCATCACTTTTTTTATTTGTTTTAAAAACAAAATGTAAACAAATAAATTCAAAATTGAAACAAACTCGTAAAATTAAAATCTGGAGAAATTGGTTAAAAGTTCTAAAAAAAAAATCTTAGGATTCAAATGTCAACAAATATGCTATTTTGTCAAACGATTTCATTATTTTCAAGCTAGAAATGTTCCAAAATAGAACGACTGAAAATTGAACTGCTCAAAGCTATACTCACGAATGAGAAAATAATGGAGTAATAAATTTTAAAAAAGCAATAATAATGAATGACATCATTCCCCCAAAATTACTAACACTGAATTCTTTATAAGTCATAAAAATTGTCCCCAAGTTTTACAGCGGCAATCAAACCACTTAAACTCGAAACGTTTCGAGTATAACAATCTCCAAGTTATACCTACAGATGAAAATTCTAGAAACCAAAGTTAATATTAAAATAAATAGAAAAAGCCTGTTTGATAACACACACACTGCATCCTCCCCCCTCCCACTCCTTCGACTCGGATCTTCTTTACAGCTTTGATCTCCTGAAATTATCCAAACTTCAAACCGGACCTCGAGATGTTTGAAATACAGGGATTTGCTACATATTACAGAAATGAATGGTTACTTCAAGGAAATTTCATTCTATATTCCTGAACAATTAGTGTTATTTTTCCATATTATTGTTTGTTAACATGGCAAAAATTTTTCACAGAGATGAAATTTAGCCGATCAAAAAATATTATTCCAAAGTGACATGAAAGTATCAATAATACAGCGAACATATTCCATTCTAAAAATATAGCACACAAGTGATTAATCAAATAACCTTTTATTAAAATATGACAGTGCTGCATTTCTTTTGGGAGAGACTGGATAGGTTACGAATAGATTGAGACTGGATAGGTTGAGAAAGAAAAACTTTTTTTAGTACTAAGTTCTATAAAAGCTGTTATTAACATATTAATGTAAATATTAATGGCTTATATTTTGTAATGTTATGAAGAAAGAAGAAAACTACAGTCCAAGTAAGCCTACAATCGTTTCTTTTCATATAAATAATTCAATTGTTATTTCTAGCCTGACAAAGTTGGTCCCCCAAATTACGTCTTTGAACCTAAACATATTTAAGTGTTCTATGCAGAGTTCTAGAACATTCTAGCTACCAGCGGTTACGTTAATAACACAAAAAAATTAATTGGGTAAAACAATGAAAATACATTTTTTTTTATTGGTACACTATACTTTTTAAATTCTGTTCATTATTGGTGAAAGCAGGCGTGAATTGTAGCATAAAGAAAATTGGAAAGTAATTAGTTGACCAATTTATTGGTAGCTAAAACACAATAGACACTTTGGTGGCTAATAAATTTATACGTTTTTAAAAATAAAAAAATAAAAACAAAATACCATTAAAAATTATTTAAATAAAACTTTATGACGAGAGCCTTGGTCCAGTAATGATTTAAAAAATTAGTTTCATGATAATTCAATTCCTTCAATCATTTAATCAAAGAATACTGTATTATCATATGATAATACAACTCAAATTTATTATCCAATGAAAATATAGAAAGAATTAGCAAATTTTGAAGTGATATTTTCAACCAGTGGATCAACTGATAAAAACTCATGTTATATCCTAAAAGATCTACCATTATTTTTTATGTGATAAAACTCTTTCTTGAGAATAATATATACTCTCCCCCCCCCCACTTTACTTTCATTCCTTTGGAGTTTTTTGTTGTTGTTTTTTTTAACAAACTAAATGTACAATGACAAGATAAGTGAATTGACATCAAAGTAAGAGAATCTATTTAAGTTTTAAGGAATATTTTTAACACAAACAAAGCTATCGGGATAAGCAGGCGCCACATTTCCAGTGACTCAAGTGCACCATTCTTCATTAACTATTATTAAAAATGACAAGTTTCAACATTGCGCGTTCCTCAGAAAATAGCCCTGTAATTTATTGTATAATACAAGGAAAGTCCCTCACCAAAGATAACAAAGAGAGAGAAAGGGGAAAAAAAGGAATCAACAATGAGCAATCAAACAAAGACGAAGAAACGTTCTTCCCAAATCCAAGCAATCAAATTACCATTTTGCTACTAATGAATCCCCGTGTGCCTTCTCAACATAACAACGTCTTTCTCTGGACTTGTCGCGCTGCATTGTTCTACGCTATTTCTGAGATATCGTGATTAGTGTCCATCCAACAAGCCACACATACGGACGCTGACCTTTGCTTGTCGACCACCAGAGGGCAACGCGCTGCCCGAATTGCCTTGTTGCTTCCTTCTGCTCGCTGCTAACGTAACGTCTGCTTCAAACACGTTGGAATTTTCTGTCTGCACCAAAAGAGAGCTGGACAAAGGAACGTTTCTTCTTACGACAGCGGGAGTTCGGACGAGATGATGATAGTGATGGAATGCTACAGGTAAAAAAGGAAAGGTTCGGGAAAATAGTTTTCTGAAGGCGGCATTTTTTTCCCTCTTGGAGTTAGAAGCAGACGAGTGCGTTTTTCTTTTATATTTTTAGAAGTCCGTTTTTTCTTCTTATTTTGCGCCGATGAAAAATGTATCCATAGTTTTTTTTCTTATAAAAGAAATATACATGAAAAAAAGTAGGTGCTTTTTCAGATGACAACAAGCAATTTAAAATTTATATAAACTGTTTTACTATTTGTCTCTTATTTTTTACCCTCGATTTCATCCAATTAAATTTTCATTTTCTAACAATAAAATTTACACAATGTATTGAAATCAATTAGATTTTAAAAATATGACATTTTAGTTAAATTTATATTATTTTTCAATGTATTCTCAGCGTCAAAGTTGCCATAGCATAAATGATGCATCGGAATTAACAGCTTTCTCTCTCTTCATTCGTCATAACATAATCAGTACACATACTTCTCTTACGGGGGGGGGGGGTTATAGCAGTGGCGTAACGTACACCACCTCAACCCGCGCACTGTGGGAGGACCCGGCTGTTCTAGAGGGCCCAAAGCTTGACTGACGCCAAGTACGTACTTGGACATGGGGCCCAAAACCTGAATTTGCAAGGAAGCCCTAGTATTTTTCGTTACACCACTGGGTTAAAGTGTAAAAAACACGTAGACGTAAGCACCGAGGAGTAATCTTCCTGGATAAAAATTAAAAATCTGTTGGATATTGGGGAAGGGGGTGAATCCCCAACGCCACTGTACATAATGTATGTGTGATATATAAAGTTTAATTACAAAAAGAAATTCAAAATAACATGACAAACAATTTTAAAAAACTACTATTCCATATATAAGGAATCCAGTTGCGAAAAAGAAATTCCACAGCTAAATTTATTATGGAGCTGAGCACTTAATAGTTGTTAAGTTTAGGACAGAACAGCATGATTAATCCTATTTTAAGGCATCAACCTCCCTCTTCTCTGTTTTCTCACTCATTCATAAGTAGGTTAAAAAAATTTAATATACTCTACTTGCGGGATACAAATGATGTGAACACTAATGATTGAAGTAGTTAGCAGAAATTTTGGAAACAACAACCAGACGGATGCTGCTAATGACCGTCGACAGACTACTTTCATGAGAGGGGTTTTATCAGTGGCGTAACGTACACCCCCGCATCGCGGGGGGGGGGCAGGGTTTTAGGGGGCCCAAAGTCTGACTGACACCAAGTGCATATGGTTGTACAATCCTTTGTAAAATCCGGTTTGGGGCATAATAAAATAAAACATTAATAAAACATTTCGGTATGAAACATAATCCGGTAATAAAACATTCTTCAAAAAGTAAAATTTATTACATCACGGAAAAGGTGAATCTGAGAAGAAACTACAAATAACTCTTCGACGCCAAAATAAGCAAATATTAAGCATGCCGATACACAAAGACATAAAAAAAACTTGTGAAAAAGAGTTCGCTTTTATTTAACATGACAAATATTCAAGAAGCTTGAAAAAAAGCCCGCAATGGGTAGCATATTATCAAAATCTATAGCGATGTCAAACATATACGGTCATAAAATGCACCTCATATTAAATGAATGAGATATTTATGAACTGTAACGAATCTTATCTAAAGTCAATGCATCATTTCTTCCAAAAGAATCACTGCGTCCAAAATGAAGCGTTCACCGAAACACGCCATCGTAAATAGCAACTAGCTTCAGACGAGGTGTCCCATTAAAGTAATGCGACTGCAACCAAAAAACCCTCCAGCATCTCAAACTGATCGTATCTCAAAAAGTCACTTTTTCTCTCTCCCCGTGCTTATACAAAGAAACACGCGGAAGCCAGAGTTTAATAAACTGGTGTAAACAAGATATTGATAGAATTTTTCCTCGTGAGGCAAGTTGGTTGCAGGAAACAGCAGCAAATACCTGTCCCTGAGTGCTTAGGATAAATACATTTTATTCGTGTTTAACAGTTGCAGAAACAGATATTTTAAAATCTCTGGAGGGAATAATTATAACTCGAAATGCCAGTAATGAAGATAGTTAATCCTCGGAGAGATATAAATACATAGAAAAACTTTAAATTATTTATCCCTGATAAAACAATATTTCTACGACGTTGTTAACAATTCTGAATGGCCGCTTAGTAAGAATTACATTATAATCAATTCTGTTAGAATCTAGTAGTAATCTAATAGAATCTAAAAGTAACAAGCCTACAGAATTGTTAATTGATCAATGGTATATAATAATATCTCTTATTCTAAGACAATTTTAGCAATTAAACACTATGCAAATTATTCGCAACACTGGATATCTCTTTCATTAACTTGGAAAAATTCCATTTATTAAGAACATTACGATCTTATATACACTGAGATTTTGTACCGGGAATGATCATTATAACGAACTTGTTAGCACCCCTCCAAGAAATAATTCAATCTTTGTGAGACCATTAATTAAATTTTTAAATACAAAATGAGGGTTAATCCTAGCTGATTTATATATAAAAATATTTCCTTTTTATCATAGTCTGAGACATAGTTGAAGCCAGGAGGTTTAGAAACGATTAAAATCAAGTCGTGTTGGTTTTTGAAACAAAGACTCCCAGTGATCTTTTAAACATAATACACACAAAATCACTACACAGACAGTGTAGTGTACACAAGAGGAGTTGGGTCCGAATCCCCCATAGACTAATATATTTTTAATTGTTACCACAGAGATTACCCCTCGATGCTTTTGTCTATGCGCATTTTCGAATGTTCTCCCCCTCCCCTCTCATAAGAGAGGTATCTGTGCGCAACTGTACAGAGAATAGTAAAAACTAGCTTAACTGGTCATCCAAAAAAACTGCATCCACATTTTTTTAAATATATATACTTTAAATTGTAATTATAGTTTCATAAATTAAACTGGAAATCAAGAAAATAGAGATTATTATACGATCCTAGATTCTTTTGAACATAAGCTTTGATCTAAGATTGGGATCAATTTTACAAGATTAAAACAAAAAACGTATCTTCAGTAACATAAACCTGGAACTTTCCTTATTAAAATACTTTGCGATAAACACATATTTTGATATCAATATGCGATTCATTATCTAACAACGAATCGTTTATAAGAACATAACAAACAAAATTATAAGATGAAAAGATAATTGTCAAAATTTGGGGACTCGCCAAAATAAAGGTACAAGCAGAAAACTATCGATTTTATAAAATGTTCATTTCACATCAACAAATTACGAATTCTTTCGATTCACTGAACCTCTTCAGAGGAAAAAAATTCTAATTAAGATACAGCCAAGAGAAAAATCTGGACAAACACGACCTCAAAGCCCTGTATTATTCTTTTCTCCCATCTTTACACAAATATGAATCATTACATATACAAACATAAATGCATTTGGGCCAGTATCGGGGGGAGAAAGGGAAAAAACACGGGAAGTCATTGAAAAAAAATTGCATTCTTTTTTCACTACATCCTTTAATATCTTACTAAGACACGCAAACTTAGCATTATAAAGACCAAACAGCCGCAGCGCAAATACATATGCACCCAAATCGCAAACAACTTACAAATGGTCACCACGGGCACATGATATGAGCACGCTTGCCCCCATTTAAGAGGAGGCCTCGCTTTGGTACTCGACCTACATTTCGGATGGATGTTGGGCTCTTTTGGAGTAGTTACCAACCAATGACGTAACGAGGATAAGAAAAATCATATAAACATTTCTTAATGCAGTATTACAATCCAGAATGGAAACCACAGTCGGTATGTACTTCTTAAGGTCAAGTAATGCAGCTTTGTTAAGATCTAAATGAGGCTATCGGTATGTAGAATGCTAAGCTGAGGTTATTAAACCACAATGCATAGCTATAAATTATTTTGCACTTCAAACTTCGTACGCACGTAACCAAATTAGATAGGACAATTATGTTATCGCAAGCTATGCATAACAAGTCGACGTATGGTCAACTATTTTTCAATTGTACGTTTTTTATATTGAATTAATAATATTCAACATTTATTTAATTAAAGGTATAAAGAATGTAAATAAAATTCTGTTGCAAACTTTGTCTTAGCATTGAATAGGTTATTTTATTTGAGGTGTTTAATTATAAACTTGATTACTGCAGTTGTTTGTTGACAACTGCAGTTTGGTCAATTGCATTACAATGCTGGTTTGTAGCATTGCAATGAGGATATTAAAACATGTTGTACCTTAAATAAATACAAGTAAGAAAATACAATACTTATCAAAACCCATCCAGAGATTCCTATTACGCAATTCCAACAAGCAGTTTTTTTCCATAGCATTTTAAATCTTAACCATTTGAATATTCCATATGTTTTTAGCAAACGGGTAAATTTATTTATTATCTTTAAACTTTACGACTGATAGTTCTTTGAATTCGTATCTTTGAAAAAGACTTAAAAATTATCAGTGGAGTGAATGAGTGTTTATCAATTTCGCATTATAACGGAACACGAAAATTATAGGCGACGGACATTGTAATTTTGAAGCACAGTCAAGTGACTAAGACGACACCTCGACTGGAACCCTCTCTCCAACCTACCACGCCAGGCCAACGGGAAGACTTTGAGCCTCTACAAACTTAACGCGCATCGGGGCCTCTATATGGCGGGTCTTCAGTGGCACCAGGGTCCAAACTCATGACACTCCGACCACGAGCTTATACATGACAATGACCACAAGGCTACCGTGGCCCCAAAATAACAATGAAATAAATGAATCAATTCTTTTTTTCTCACAGTGCTGAAGCATGGATGAAAGGAAGAATATTTCAGAGTTGATCTTCGTTATTGTAATGAATTCACAGCACAATTCTATCTGTAAATTCTATTCGTCCTTTCATTTATACTAAGAAAAATGAGTAAATGATTAATTTTTAAAACAATTAAAAGAATGCTTTTTTTTTTAAAAAAAAAATCAAAATTTTAAAATTGATTTTACGTTTTTAACAAACTTAGATCTCAGAAATTTGATCTTCCTCGTTTGAAAAGTTAAAATGAAATTTGTTCACAGAAATTACTGTAAAAATCACGGATGAGGGGAGAGGAAAAATGCCACAGACTTCTAAAATCAGTTAACAAATGAAAAATTGAATCATACAATGCATGAAAAAATGTACCCCTTGTTAAAATTTTATTCATTACGAAATTTTTATCCAACAACCAATTTTCTCAACTGAACTGAAGATTAGTTTACATGATTATAATATAAATTAAACTATAGATATATAAATTCTGAGGAATCTCAGTATTTTCACGATATACCGATATACTGCGATGACAATTGTAATCTGGTAGTAAAACCACGTTAAAATGAGTCTGTTATTGATTGATTGATAGGGTTATTGGCGACGAACCTTGTAATTTTGAACCAAGAGATCAAATGACAAATGAATCAAAGTAAATAATTTTTATCATACATTAATAACAAAATGTGCTTTCCATGTCGTTGATATGAAAAGAGCACATGATAAGCTTACTGAATGTTCTTGAGACAAATATTGCCAAATGCAACATTTAAATTTCTTCCATAAAAGCACGCTTTCTTCAGAGAAAAATGACGATTCAGTTCTATAGTAAAATAATTATTTCTTCACGCACAAATAAGTGCTTTGTTATTAGAATTTATATAACCTTGCATTTTTTTTAAATCATGAGCAGAAAAATAAACAGCATGTGTTTTTCTCCTCACAAATACTTCTAAAATTCATTATCTAACTATCAGCAAATAGCTCATTAAACACTAGTAATTACAAAAATCAATTCGATTACTTTTATAAAACACACTAAATACTCCCCAAATTATGTTGTACAATGACAATGTAAATAATAATTCGACTAAACAATCGCAAGTGTTTGATATTTCCTCTCGCTGTGGGCCACATTTATAAAAAACAACAACATCGGATTAACGTTACCATGAACACACCTAAACAACCACCTATTTGAATAAGCAGACAAAAAAGTACAAACACAGAGTGAATAACCTATCCTGCTGCATTAACTGTTTAATCTGTCTTTTATCAAAACCAGCGTGGCGGAACCATTATTCTATTATATCAGTCAGGCAAATAAGCCTCAAAAGCTTTTCCCCCCACGGTAACATACAAAGGTGAAGTTTCCGAGGTATTTTGCCGATGATCGACCAAGTTTTTGGGATCACACGCACGTACAAAATCATGAGCAATCGGAAGAATTGTACCAAAGAATTCATTGTCTTTGTCCCAAAGGTTGAGCGGGAAAAGAAACGTTAAAAGAAAAAGAAAAGGATGAAAATATACTTACTAGAAGCTGATCTGGCAACAATCTTTTTGTTTATCGCGTCTTAAGTGGACACAACCGGCCGACCGCTATTTTATGCAGTCTCTCCAACAATTGGTCGTAATTGAACAGAATGCTGCCATTAATTGGGACAATAAAATGGAAAAGAAACCAGATGAATAATAAAATAATCGATTTAGTACTTCTTTTGTAATAAGTTTCGATTGCTCAAGGAAAAATATGTAATGGAATTCTAACAAGGCTCAGATTGAAAAAAGGTTTCCGTATTTCTTTACATGTAGAATTAATTGTTGCATACATTCTGTAGATGTAATGAAAAGGGGCCATCTTAACCTAAATTAAAGAAAAGGACACAAATGCGGCAATTTTTTCAGACTGAAAAATCCTTTTTGCGACCTTAATACCACATTTTAACATTTTTTTTTTAATCCAACAGAAAATATCAGAATTTTATTTATAACTCATGGCTATTTAAAATGTTATATTTTTACTGCATAAAATACAAATATAATAGACAGAATAATGTTAAATAAATATTTAAGATCTTTAAAAAAATGACGTACGTTTAAAATTTAAAAAGGCCAATATGGTAAATGGATTTAAGCATTATATCAACACGATTTTAATACTGAGATAGTTTTTCTATCTCAAATGAGTTTCGAGTTTGGAAACTGTTTCGAGACACTATGTAAAGCCAAACTTACAGCCTATTTTCGTAATTCATATATGTTAATTTCAAACAGAAAATATATTAATGCATAATAATACATGAGTATATGTTATACATAGCTGTCCATCAATATATTCTAATGTGTGTATTAATCACACTTTTTAGTTTACTTAAAAAATCATTAAAATAATAATTTATTTTAATTGAGAAAAAGTTCGTGATAAAAAGACTTACTCTCGGATTAAATCTTGGATTGTTTTAAATTTTAGATCCAGTATGTTTTTTAGTGGATTTATATATCTAATAAAGTATTTGGTTAATAGATTCATTTACTCGTGAGATTTTAAAACATTTCATATTTTACTTTTTTAATATTTTTTTATAAACAAAATTACTGGCACAAAAGTATACGCTGTTCATTTGAATTTTCACTGATTTAATGCTTATTTTTAACAAAGTATGTCTTGAAAGCCATAATATACATCAAATAAAGATAATTTTTTAACGCTAGAATTTTTTTTTTTTTTTAAAGGAAGAAAGTTGTGCGTCTACCTTACTGATACAAGCTAGTCGTTCCATTACAAAATTTCACATCTTAGTAAATCAAGAGATATTCTTCAAAAAAGATAAAGCAGACGAAAATTAAACGAATACTACAATTTCTTTCAAAAGAGCTTTTAAACTCTTTTAAGGTATCCGAACACGTTGAAAATGACCAAATTCAGTCAAGACAGATATTTTTGTTTTTTATTTTATTGGATAGAGCTATTTTTTGATTTTACGAAACCTACTTTATTTTGTTTCTACACTACCTAGAGGCCAAATTACAATCAATTTTATAAATTTAGAAAAACCGGAAGTGGGTTTTTGATCTACCAGAAGTGGGCATTTAAATTGCTCAAAATCTATCATGGCGAGTCTGATAACTCAAAATATTACGAATATATTTCTATAAAACTTTTTGAACCTGATATTTATGTTATTTTCTAGAGAATGTACTAAAATACTTCTTATTGTATAAATACTTTTTGAGTTATGTCTTGTTATTTAAATAATGGTCTCATAAAAAATGTATCATTTCTTATAATGTTTAGTCAATCAGCTCTAAAATTTTCAAATTTTAATAAAAAATTAAAATTTTAGTACATTTTCTAGATAAATGCATCTAATTTGTTTTAGTAATACTTTTACTAATATATGTTTATTACTTTTTTCTCTAACTGCTTTGAAGCTTTTCAAAATATTGCTAAAATTTCACTTATAATTGTGATTTTTGTAAAATTCGGGTAATTTATTTTAAATTTTGATAGTTAAATAGTAATATTTATTGGTATTGAGTCCTAAAAGAGCATTTACAATGTTTTAGTATGCTATTTTGTTAAAAAGTACTCCGAACGTGTTCGGATACCTTAAAATCATTTCGAATATTCGACAACAAAAGCATCACAATTCAAAATTAATGAGTTAAAGATACAATTGCCACACACAACATTTGGATAATATAAAACTCTGGAGGAAAAAAAATTAGGCCACCGCTGTTTTTATTTGAAAGACCCAGGATGAAAAAGAACGTTAGAAAGGAAAAAGGATACTCGAATTAAATCTGGCAACAATCTTTTTATTTATCTCGTTTAAGTGGACACAATCAGCCGCCATTTTATGTTGCCTCTCACAATTGGACGTAATTGAACGAAATGCTGCCACTAATTAGGACGGTAAAATGGAGAAGAAACTCGATGAACGATGAAGAAACCGATTTAGTGAGATCGTTTCACTACACCCACACTTCTCAAGTTGAGTGCACTGGAATTAGAATAAAGGACAATGTCGTCCCCAAGTTCACTTTCTTTTTAACAGTGATGATAGTTAAAAAGCACGGAGGAAGAAAAAAAATAATATTCTCAACAGACCAGCTTTTAGTGGACGCCCGCCCACATTTGGCAAACACCAACAAAACAATACGTCGTGCTTCCGTAAACAAGTCTGAGTTTTTCCTTCCCCTTGAGAAATTGTGGAAATCAAGGTCTCATGTTTTATAGTATCACTTAATACACGTCACATTCGGGAAAAAAATTAATAAATAAACTGTGGGAGGGAGGAGAAGGGTGAAGATTTTTCAATGAATTTGTAAACATGTGTGTTGATGATGACGAACAGGAAATAAAACGCTTCGTTAAGACAGAATATTGATTTCTTTTTGGAAAAAATCTCAGGGGTTTATATTTCAGTCCTACTTAAAAAGACAATTACGCAATATAATAACATTGAGCAATAAGACAGTGGCAGTAAATGTAACAACATCTGTCTAAAAGAAAATTACTCAATATGTTCCACAGAATACATTTGACATCAGCAACTAAAATAACTGTACATTTTTTTAGATGTACCACAATTATAACTTTTAAATCAAAGACTGGGACTCTTGACGACTTGGGTCTTTTTTTCTTTATTTCTATTATTTCAGAAATTTATACCCCTAGACAAGTAGCAAAAAATTGAACATTATTTAAACTCGATACTTTTAAAGATTTAAATATTTTCAAAATCATTTTAAAAAATTGGGGGAGAAGATTAGATGCAATTTTAAGATACCTTCTTGGTGTCTTGCTCTTTCAGATGCATTCTATCGCATTCTGTTGTTTAGTCCACTGCCTATATTAAATTCGCTTAAACACTTTATCAAAAAAAAAAAATAACTATTTTACAACCACTTAAACTAAACTATCTTAACTTCTCTCTTTCTCAGCCTCTCTCTCACACACACACAAATTATACTCTCGAACTCTGTCATATCGCTCTCTCTCTCTCTGTTACGAATACAATTGTACAATATCGCTATTGATCGAACTTCATATATTTCCTAGGGTGAATATTTATCAGTTAACGTCGCGCATTTGGAAGCAACACAAGGATTCTTTGCGAAGGACTTCACAGTCAAGTGTCAAACTCGCGGCCTACGGGCCACAACGAGCATTTCTGAAACCCGACCAGTATATTGGTACACAACAATATATAATAATAAATATCCAAATTTCCCCCGAAATAGAAAAGATAGTTAGCAGCACAGAAGCGATGTCAAGTGTCAGTACATAAGTATGAATTTTTATATATATATGCTTATTATAATGCATTAATCGAAATAAATCTACGTTTCTATGAATATTGATATTCTTTGCGGCCCACCTTAAGAAAAACCTCGTTTATTTGGCCAAAGTCAGCCTTTGAGTTTGACACTCTTG
Source organism: Trichonephila clavata (assembly GCA_019973975.1). Classification (NCBI taxonomy): domain Eukaryota; kingdom Metazoa; phylum Arthropoda; class Arachnida; order Araneae; family Nephilidae; genus Trichonephila; species Trichonephila clavata. Next base: position 129,213 of record BMAO01013186.1, on the reverse strand, counting down.
ATGTAGAAAGAAAGATGGGGCTAATCAGCAATGAAAGAATTAAAACAAAGGCCATAGTTTCTAAATTTCATTTTCAAAAGCATTAAAATATGATGTTCGACTATTCTAAGAGATACAGGTCTTAGGTTAGGTTTTTTTTACATAACAAATACCACTTCATATTAAATAATTATATCCTTTGTATGCACAAGCTTCAAAAAAAAATCAAATAAGAATTCAGGTTTATATAACAGCACTGTGTATATTTTTTCTTTTATCTTCTCAAATATTTAATTCGGTTTCAAGATGAGCGTGTTCCCTGCCCCCCCCCACATATTCGACAAATAATAAATATTCATGATGTTCCCAGTACTCACACGAAGATGATTCACGGTTTTCAGACATGTTAAACACTACAGTTAGCACTAATCGCTTTCATATTCCCCCTCATCACATAGAAAAAGACAGGTGACGTCACCTCTTTTAAGTCCCGCTCATTGGCCAAGTCCTTGTCACGTGGTCATATGCGTGAGGCCCCGCGGGTACGGATGTTCCATCTTCCCACGGCAACCTGACCGCGGAAAAACATTTTTAATAGCAGTTTTATTCTCTGCCTTGCGTTACTTTTTTTTCGGAGAGAGAACCCTCCCCCTTTTTTCCCTTAAATAAGTACCCATCTCGGAAACAACAAAGGGAATAAAATGAATAGAAACAAAAAGCTCACGAAAATGAAACTTGGATCTTCTCCGTTCGGATGGAACTTTTAATCTGTACACTCGACGATTTTTTGGTTGAAACTGCACGATCATAATCTGGGATTTTATTTTTTAGTTCGTTTTTCCTTATTCTTTTCTTTTTAAAGCTGTCATGCCGGTGTTCTTCCAGAGCTGAAGACTGTCCGTTAATATTCAAGGTCGAACGCGTCGCTTATACAATTACCCCCCCCCCCCTCCCGTTCCATAACACTTTTTTACTAGTTCCAAAATATTTTATTTATCTTGAAAAGTGTCGCTCTATCTTGACGTTTGCCGTCTGGTAAAACGCTTATCTTCTACGTTGAGATTTCTAAGGATTAAAAATAAAAAGACGAGGGGAATTTACTTCTACTCCGAAGTACTAAAGAGAAGAAAAAAAGTTCTATCATCAACGAACAAACATTGATATCTAACGAATCGAAGCAAATCGTAATTGCCGATTTTCGATGAAAGATACAGTTTTCAAGAGAGTTTTTCGAAACTTATCTTATGCTGTCATTGGTTGAGACCGAGGACCAAACTTCTCAGAGAGAAGGAAAAAAAGTTTCCCGCCGCTTTTTGACCTCATAATGTTGATTTCAGTTTCACTAAGAACGGTAATCAATCGACTTTATCTTGAGCCATTAAAAAACGCGTTCCTTAATTGGTCTCTTTTTTTTTTTAACTCTATGTCCTCTGTCTTTTGTTTATCTTAGAAAAAATGGACTCAAGTTTATTTTTTTAATTATTGGTTGAGTTATTTTAGGAGACGGTATAAGTTTAGAAGTTTACCTCTGTTGTTGCAGTTAGAGAAGTGAACTTTTATGCGTTTCATGTAGTTTTGAACGGTCTGGCCAAACTTTATGTACCAGGGCAACAATGAAGAGCAATCGAAATCGAGCCTGGATTTTTTTTAAAAACCCTACGACAGTAATACAAGAGAATTTTTATATAAGGATAGTTTTGAACGCAGTAATCAGTGGCGCACACAAGGGGGTGTCCTTGAAGTCCGGACCCCCCCCCCCAAGCCCTGAGTTTTTTTCGATTTATAATCCTATATATATATAACGTAAAATTTAATTAAGTACTAGTAATTAACAATTTATTTTATTATATAATGCTAATAATTAATTTAATAATTTATTTTTTACTGTTTTTTGTTGACAAAATCAGAAGAATGAATTGGTGTTGTCTTGAGGTATGATATCAATTGGAGGAATTTCGACCATGCCCCCCCCCCTTAAAATGTTTTTGTATGCGCTACTGCAAGTTACCAAACATTGGGGAACAATATACAGTCAATAAACAATCAATGAGCTACATTTATTAATTAATGCAATCAAACAAGATAAAAAAATTACAGATCCATAAAAACAAGTTAAATTACTGAATAACTAAATTATGTATACAGTTGTATAAAATATTGGTTTTATATATAAAATTGATCTTATTATTACATAACAAACATAGATTATGGTTTTTCTCGTAGTAATGTGTCAAAAAACATAGTACATAATTACTCGAAACCAAACTCTTTGCAAATAAAATGGCGTAGAGCAGCGGTTCTTGAGCTGTGATACACGGACCCCCGGAAGTCCCCAGCACTTTACTAGGGGGTCCGTGAAGGTCTCTTATTATATGTTAAGATTTTCTATTATTTTACAGACTCGCGAAAAAACCTTCATGGAAAAATTGAAAGACGTGCCATCTAGACTAGATCGCTAAATTGCCCCAATAAAAAAACTCTACTAGAACATGTACTTCAATGAAAGACATTAATCCAGTTGTTTGTATTGTTTGCAACTACAGAGATTAGAAGTTAATTGTTTTCTTAAAGGGAAGGATTACAAAAGTCTGTATTAGTAGCAAAGAAGGTATTAGAATTATTGAAGAACCTTTAAATCACCTAGCCATGAGTTGGGAGTCAGGAAGGGGTGTTCAAAATCTTGGGGCTCCACGATGTCAAGCAGTTACAATAAGGAGGGGGGGGGGGGGCACTGCGACCGAAAGTTTAAGAACCGCTGGTATAAGAGTGTTGTTGGACGTTAAAGATTAAACTAAACAAAGAATTCGAGGCTAGGTTCAATGATGTCTCTTTTAGAGTAATAATTAGTTATTAATTTAAGCTAGGTTACACAAAAACAATACATATGATGAACAAAAATTAAAAACAAAGAACACGGATGGTTTTCTATAGTGACTACATTCTTTCCTCACCCGGCCTCTATTAAAGATCAGTGGTCACTAGAGGTCATGCTATTTGGGACCAGGGCCGATTTAAGTTCATTTCGAGCCTTGGGCGCAGAAGATCTACAGGGCCCCCTTGGCACTATCGGATCGAAATATATAATACGAGAATCTGGTTAAGTCCAGCTTATCCGAGCCCCTGGGCGCTCGTCCCAAGTGCCCAATGGATAAACCGGCACTGTTTGGGACAGTCAGTTTCAGTTATTACGACAACGGCGGGTTACAATAGTATTTTATTACCATAATTTATCAATGTTCAACCTTCGCAGGCAACTTCATAAGTCTACCGGTAAGTCACCCCAGTGAACGTTTTAACTCTACCAATATTACAAGACGACATGAAAATTAATATTCATAAAAAAAATAAACAATATTCATTTGTCAATAATCAGCCGCATGATACATATCGCAAAAGAAAAGATATATTTTTTCCCTATAAATGTTATCTATAGCAAACGATAATTTTTTCAAATGAATTGATTTTTAATTTTACAAAATGTGTCAACAGAAATAAATATTGAAAATAAAACTCTTAGATAGGAGAAATACTCTGTTCCCTATTTATATAAAAATATAACTAAAAATTAATTTGATATGCTATAGTGTAATAAGAATATTTTTGTGTTACAGATGCACATTTACTAAAAACAACCTTTAGCGATTTGTGATAATCACGCTAAAAATATTGACAGAAACTTAGTTATAGGAAGATTCTACCTCATTACTAGGTTCGAAATACTTTGGTAATATAAATAAATAGGTAAGAATATTTCACTTAGTAAAAAGATCTGTAAATCACTATTTCAAGATTCACCCGCAAATGAAAACAAATTTTTTAAAAATATTTATAACAGTATATAATCCCTTATTTACTTATTTTTCACATTCAGTGTCCGGCTTTTTCTTCTTCCAAATTCACACGCGCACACACAATGAGATACAATTATTCTATCAATTGTGATTTTTTTCAAAATTTTAATATTTACTTTCAAAATGAAAATTATAAATGCTTCGAAATACATGTATACACACAAACCTTGAAGAACACTACCTTAACTCCACATAAATTTTGCTACTTATTTACAGACACAACGGTTAATTATCATCAAATGCAACAGCTCAATGATTCGTGATCTTTTAGAGTATTATTCTACGAACGAAAACCGACTTTTTGATTATAGCTAACCTAATTCCATAAAACTTCAACTGTCGGTTTACAAAATTCCAAACCACAGTTCAAGAGCATCAATTTAAGTCGTTGTGATAAAACCCTACAGACATCAAAACTCGCCGAAAGCGACAAGATATTTTTTTTAAAAAAATGTTTTTTAAAAAAAAGGTGTGGTATTTCACTCTATCTTCTGCACAAAATTCCACGATTTTATTGTAGGTAATCACCTCCAACCCAACATCAAATATAATTTTTGTTTATTTATTTAAAAAAGGTATTCTTCCTAACTTGTTATCACCCTAACAAACAGCGATCATAACTGGTGGAAAAAAATTGCCCTTCACCAAGATATGAATAAATAAATAAAAATTTGAAGCCTTCGCTGGCAGTTTGGGTAGAAAAAATCATTGTGACCCCAGTGTTGCCAACACGTAGATGCATTATATAGCACTAAGTGAGGCCTTCGCGGATTTTGAGTTGAGTTGAGCGTCACGACTTAGAGGAGGGCATTTTTTTCAGTTCTTTTTTAATTTTTTTTAGTTATTTACGAATGCTTGAGGGAGGGGATATGCGATTTTTCACCCTCCCCTAAGCATCAGAGTCGGCACGAAGTCGCTCTAGAATATTTTCTCTCCTTGGCTTTTCATTTCGGTAAAGTTTTTTTTTAGTATTATTATTCTTTCTCCTTGTTTGAGAAGTGTAGGGGAAAAAATAGAGAGAGAGAAAAGAAGTGAAGCTTCGGGGGGAAAATATTCTTGTGCGAGTTCTTTCTCCTGAAGAGTTGAATTGTTTCGCGCGCATATTTTTGTTCGCTGAAAATTCCGTAGACATATTCTTATGATTTATCTTTCTTCAGAACTTTGGAAAGGGGAGGAGGGAGGAGAATCTTTTACTCGTATAACAGTAAGAGGAGATTTGGATTTCGAACGCTGACAAGCGAATTCTTTTACTGTTCGCGTTTATTTTGAGAAATGTTCCAAATTTCACAAAGGGTCTTGAAGTTAAAGTGCGTTTACCTTTAAGCATAACGAACTCTTTTGTGGGAGACTTAAGACTATAATGGGTTTTTAAAATAGTATATCCGATACAAAATTGCTTCGAAAGAAGCAACAGCTATTGGATAACAAAGGAATCGCTTTAAAAAACGAGTCATTTCTTATTTAAACATTGCATCATAAAAAGCACCAATTAAAATAAATAAATTGTAATTAATGTATGGTTATTAACTTACGATCAACTATAGCTTATTTTTCTTTAATTTTAATCGCACAAAATGAAAAGAAACGAAACAATTTATATATGGGGGGGGGAAGCTAAGTGTTCAAGCAAATATTAAAAAATTTAAGACGCAAAAAAGTGTGATTTCTTTCAAATCTCTCAATTCTTTCTCCATAAAAAAGAATTACCAAAATGAATAAATATTTCTATAACGATACTAATTAAATAAATAATTAAAATTATAATTATTTACATTTTTAATGAACTTAAAATTACATTTTTCAGTAAAATTATTCTAGAACTAATGAAATAAAATTTGAAAGATAGCGAGAGGGGGGGGGGCACTTTTAACAGAATCAATACTTTGTAGAAAGAGGGGGGGGGCTAAAAAATTTTTTTATTTATTCGCCCAAATGATATAATCTTAAAAAAATCCGTTGATTAGCGATAAAATGGACAAAACGAATTTAATCATTTTAGTTTTTTATCCATTGAATAGTATCACACATTCCTTTTACACGGTAGATACGCTTCGCGTTATATAAATTCGTGCAGTACAAATTATTTAGATTATGCAAAAACTTGACTTAAAACGCAGCTCACAATTGATAACACGTTATTTGCCAGGGATAACACATAAAATTAAATAAGGTTTAATTTTGTAACGATTTGTTTTCCTATAACTTTTTTCTTTCAAATTTAAGTATAATAAAAAAAAGGGTTAATGTGACACGTTTATTGTGCATCACAATTAGAAACAAACTGAGACGATCTCTTCAACAAAAAAAAAAGGGGGGGTACAAAATTTGAGAAGAACAATGACGTTTAGTGCTACCAGTCAAAAATATAAATTATTGGAGCTTAAAAGTAATCAAGTCGCAAACATCTGTCTCATTCATTCTTTTCCCGAGTTACAAGAGCCTTTTTAAAGAGTTATACAAACGCAATTACAATATTTTTGCCGAGTAATATGAATCCATGTTATGGAAAAAACACCATTAGACCAAGGCAATATTGGAAACTTAAAATGTGGAAAATTGATCGAAATATTAAAACTCATTTTTAATTTTTAAATACTATAATAATCTCTATCAAACACACATAAAAATTCTTTATAATGCATTCTTTACTGAGTTATGGGATAGTTTCGGTTCCCTTTCATTCATGACCATACAAAGAAAACTTCCAAGCCGTTTGATAACTTTTTTTTTTTCCCTTTTGACAAAGCTTCTTATTTTTATTTCAAACAGTCATTTATCAAATGCAGAATGGCAGCAAAAGGGAGTTTTGACTGGTATCGGTATTATTTGTTAATAATTAAAAATCAGTTTCACCCATAAAATGTGTGGTCTTTACTCCAGTTCATTTCGAACGACATCAACAGCAAAATGGGTCGATTTGATTGCTTGATTGTGAGGATTTCCCGCTAAATTTTTAATACATTGTTCTTAAATAATTGAATTTTTCAGGGCAATGGGTGATGAGCGGGTCACTCAGAAAAGCCCGGCGGATGAGTATCGCGATAAAAGGAGGAAGGAGATGTATTATAATTTCTAAAATACAAACGCTTAGTAAAAAAAATTGTTTTAAAAACGAGATCTATATATATTTTTCGAGTGGGAGTTATATTAACGTCGCACTATATGCGACAGACCTCGAAATTTTTAGCTCGGTCAAAAAACGAAAACGCAACCTGCGCTGGGATCCCTCTCTCCAAACTATCACACCGCGTCAACGGGAAATCTTTTAGTTTCGACAGGTTTAACATGTATCGGCTCCCTCTACAAGACGGGACTTCAGTGACACTCAGGTCACGAGTTCGAGACCATTACCACAATGGCTACAGCGCCCACTTCTAATTTTTCGAGAAAGATTTATGTAGTAATGTGTTTTCTGTTAAGTCCCTTTGATCAACCCAAAATAAAAATAATTAAGAATCCCTTGGCAGGCAAAGTGTCCAACAGAACATATATATCACAATCGACGAATCATTTTTTATTTATAAATTCCTATCTGAAATCAAGTTTTTTTTTTTACCTTAATGATTTCGAGCTATAATAATCTCCAGAAAGCAGTCAGTCGTAACAAATATTTCTCCATCCTTAAAATTTTAAAGAAAAATCATTCTTGTGTGTGTATAAACTTAAACAAGAATTTATAAACAATACTATATTTCTGAAATTCAAAAATGATCGTTTTTTTTTAATACAAATCCATATATTATTTATACTTATTTTAAAAAAAAAACAACCACTTCTCTAACCCAAATACAATTCACAAATTCAACGAAACGCAAAATCAATAACTTTTTTTTTTTTTGTTAATAAAAATAAAAAGGCTAAGCCATAACAAAATCTCATCCACAAACACTTCGTTTTGTTTCAAACGAACCATCCCATACCACCACATCGAAAAAATTGACATCCATGTAATCCACGCTGCTAGACATAACGAACTCTACACACAGATATTATATACACACACACACATACTTACATTACATTACATATACCAACCTTACCCGACCAGTACCTCTCCAAAATACCCATTCAACAGAAAGATAGTGGGGGGGGGAGGTAAGGGAGGAATGGAATAAATAAAACATGAGGCTATCACCCCTTAACTACCCTAAACCGGTTCCTAGGATGGCAAAAGATCGCAGGGAAGGTCCAAGAAGAAGGGAGGGAGGGAGAGAAGCTAATCACCCGGTTCTCCACAGAGTCTCAAAATCTCTGGGAACCGTTCAGTAGTGAGGATTCTCAGATATGGCAAAATAGCTTCTCAATTCCTTTCCCCCTCTTTCTTTCGTTTTTTTTTTACACATATATATCGTTTGCTAGTTTTCATTTTTAAAATTTGTTTTATCGTTTGATGTTTTTTCTTTTGCGTTCCCCTCAAGCGAACTTGACCTGCGTTTTAGAGGTGCTTTAAGCCTGATCCTTTTTACCTAGCTATATGGGAATTTCGGGGTGGTGCAGTTTTAACAGGTGCGGTTACGGTGAGAGAGGGTTTAATTTTTTATTTTGATCGTAATGCTATTATATAGGTGAAAAAAGTTCGGTGTGAATGTAATGTGAAGATTTCGGAAGGACTGGGTTGTAGTATTGTCATCTTTTTTTGGTAAGAAATTGATATACAATACAGCAAAACAAGTTAAGTTAAAAGCATTAGTATATAATACAGAAAATTATAACTCTTTACAGCCTATTCGGGTCTAGACATTTTGATTCTTAATACACTGGCCAATGGAAGTACATACCTTGCTAATTGCCCCTAAATACAGTAGCGTAACAGAGAATATTAGTGCCCCCGCCAACAAAGTCAGGTTTAGCCATTAATATTTTATAAATGGGTTAAATAAGTACTTGAAGTCAGCCAAGCTTTGGGCCCCCCAGAATCCTACCCCCCCCCCCCGCAATGCGGGGGTGTACGTTACGCCACTGCCGAAATACCTTGTACATCTTGAGTTATGTAGTGTGAGTTAGCAAATGGCAAGAGAAGAAAAATCGAAATCATGAATGTAACAGAACGAATATACTTTCAAAAGAATATGAGAAAAGTTTCAATCGAAAGGCAACGGTTATTACGAATTTTGGCTTAATAAAAACTTACATGAGTTCAAAAATTCACTAAATAACAAGGATACATCTTACTTTTCTAAAAAGCTCCTTAGTTTGGAAAATTTATATGATTTAGCCACGCTAAGAGAGAAAAAGATCATTATGCGCAAGGGAGAATAGTTCAATTTTTATACAAAATATTTAAATATATATATATATATATATATATATTATTAATTTTTCTAGCATTTTTAAAAAACACATGTCAACTTTCCCAATTCATAATATCACTATTAAAAAAGCTTTTAAATATAATAAAAAAATAGGTAGATCAATTTTTAACTATAATGCACCTATCAAGCAAGAAAATTTAATATGTTATTGTAATGAATTTAAAGAATTCAAAGATAACTATCAACAGCATGTTATTACTGGTGATCTCAATATTGTAAAAGACAATAATCTTAGAAATATAATGAATAAAGGTACTGGTTTTAGACTTATGATATCCAATAGTAATAAAATTATCAAAAATCAGTTATATAATGATATTGAGCAATTCATATACAAAATTGCCATTAAATATAGTATGCCTATAGAGGCATTCACAGAGTTTAAATGTAACATTACACAACAGTTTAATAAATATAACTTTAGTACAGATAATAATATCTTTTTTAATGATATTAAAAATCAGATTAAAAAATTACAAAATAAATTTATTATAGTTTATATTGATAAAGTGCCTGGAAATTTTGCCTTCATTTGTAAATACTATTATAGTTTAATGCTCAACAAACATTTTGAAAATAATACAGCTTTTATTAGATCATCAATTTCTAATAGAGAAATAAATAATCGAATTTTGGCTTTTCATAAACAATTAAAAATACAAATAAATAATAATTTTAAATTTCCACATGTATTTCTTACTCTTAAATTTCATAAAAATCCAATAAAGTTTAGAACAGTTACTAATGTTTTAATACATATATATATATCAGCAAATCAGGCAAAATTCTACATAAAATGTTACAAGATACAATAAATAATCTAAAAACTTCAGCCATACTTAAAACAGTACAGAACTTATTGCACAAATTAAAGATAAAAAGATATTTTCAGTATTTAGTTTAGATTTTGAAGATCTTTTTAACTCAATTAATATTGATGATGTGATAAAAACACTAGTAAAATTTCATAAAGATAATTTGTTTAAAAATGTCAAATATGATAGATTTGGCTCTCTACTTAGGTTAGTTCTAAAAGAGAATTATGTTTATCATAATGGTAATTATTATCAACAGATTAAGGGTCTACCACAAGGTGGCCCAGCTAGCAACTGTCTTACCAATTTATATTTACATTATTTTGAAAATAGTTTCACAGACAACTTAGAATTTTAAATTTTTCGTTATATAGATGATATAATCATTTTTGGCAAGCAAGACAACTTTATACCTAATATTAATTTTTATCCACAATATCTTAATTTATTACAGACAAATAGTAACAGTTACGAAGCAAATTTTCTTGATATAGAAATTAAATTAAAAGATTATAAAATAGTTACTAATATTTATGATAAACGAGAAGATTTAATTTCAATATTATAAAAGTACCGCATTGGGAGAGTAATGTGCATGTATCTATATTCAGAAATATTGATCTTAATTACACACTACGCAATAAATTTCTAGTTTCTAATAAATCAGAAAAAAATAAAAAATTATAAACATTTACTAAATACTGTTTAATTCAAAACTACCCTATTAATTTTATTATAGATATTTAAATAATGAAATTCTAAATAGTAAGGATTAAATTTCCATAGTTTTAAAAGGTTTATATTATAGATTTATTATTCTTCCTAGATAGTTTTTAAATACCCCCAGTTTCTAGTTTTTAGATAAAATTACTTTTTTAGAATATATTATAACTTTTAAACTATATTAAGAGTCTCTAAGATAATGGTAGTATGTTTACATTTCTTATTTTATTATTTCTATTCTTTTCATACTTTTGCTAAGTGCTATTTTTCAGCCTTTGCTTTGTTTTGAAATTGTATTTGGGTCCAGAATCTGGCAATAACTTGGTTATTGTACTCAGATTTAGCGCGGGCTCTGCATTTCAGTATGCAATTTTTGGGTAAGTTACCTCTTCCTTATAATGGATTTAGATTTCCTATCCATTATTTCAATTGGTATTTGCTCGGTACTATTAACAAAAAAAAGGGGAAGGTTGGCTGGCCAAAAAAACATGTTCAACNATAAAAACATAAATACTGACGCTTTTAGTTTCAATTACTCAAGACATATTAAAATTTTTCTTACTAGTTGTGTACAAAAAGTAAGCATTTTTTCTCTCTGTATACCTTTTAGAACTGCTCCTGAATTATTTTTTAAATAAATTTCTCAAACAATTGATATTTTATTGACTTTTAATATATATTATTCCTGTAACGATTTATGTTTAACGTTTTGCACATTTTTCGTGTGGATTAATTAATCTTATTAAAACCTTTTTCTTAATTAGAAGAAAATAATGAAATATAGCATGCATTTAATTCTACAATAAATTTAAAGTCACTTTAAATTCCTTTTTTTTCGTAAATCTCTCAATTTTGGATTTAAAAATATTTTTTTTTTTCAAATATCAAAGCAATTTTGATATTAAAAAATTTATTTGTGGATTACAGTTGTCATTTTCCGTAAAGCATTTCTAAATGTATTTCTCTTTAAATTTCAATCATTTTATTATTTAAGGACAATATAGACATATATTAAAAATTGGGTGGGAGTTTTAATGATCTCACCCTGAGCATTATATTTGATTATCCTTAATTGTTATACCTTACTCCAAGTTCACATGATTGAATAAGTTGATGGATTTAGTATCGTGGTCAGTTTTAAGTATTTGAAATTGTTCTTTATATCCTAACAATTTTTATTCATGCTTTCTTTACAAATTATTTTCATAGGTTCATGCAATCTATGTAATGTTTATAAAATGTAAGTTACTTCTAGGTAAATCTTTATTTAATTCGGATGAGATGTGTATAAAGGTAATTAAATATTCAAAAATAATTTTTCTATTAACAATATAATGCTCATTTGTGCTTAATTGTGTTAGTCTGTGCTTAGTTGTGTTGCTGTTAAATGACGTTTGAGTTTATATTAGATATTTAAGAGTGTGAGGATGAAAAGATAATATATAATACTGTGAAGCTTGATGTTAAAAAAAGATCTTCGTATTCTGGAACTTTTTTAAAGTATAAATGTTTTTCTTCTGCATTAATTTGTTTAATTAAAATTTAAAATTTTTTTAAAAATTAAATGCGTAAATTATTTCTAAAGTAATATCTTAGAAATCGGAAAATTGTTTCTTTTTGGTTATTTATTTAAACTTTTAAGTATATAAAATATTTCAATCATGGCTATTATATATGAGTTCTTTAATCAAACATAGCTGAGAGTGAAATGTAAATTAATCCAAACTATGTCATATAGCTAAATTTTATGTTATTATACGTTATATGATGTTAATACTCAAATACGTAATAATATAAAATAGCTAAGATTTTGTACAAATTTTAAGGTATCGAATTATTTATAATTCCCTATGCATTTTTTTTCTTTTTTGAGTTTTTAATATATTGTTTTCGAAAATGTTGAATTGGCTAAATATTGTTACAAAAATAGGAAAAGTGTTTCATTTTATGCAATTAAACCATATATATATTTAGATTTATCGTGCAGGAGATTTCTTATTTTAACTCTTCTTTTTCAAATGAGATATACTTTTGGTAAAAATTAATTAAAGGCATAAAAGGAACTGATATCAACAGTTAAATGAATCGTGAAGAAAGTAGGTTACCTACCTTTATTTAACCAAATGTCTATCCCATACTCATAAAAAATTTTGCTGTTTTTAATGATTAAATTCTTACAAATTTTACAAAATTTAAACTGATGTAAATGAAAAAATATCTTTTGACATCTGTCTTCTCATTTTTTTTTATTCCGATTTAAAATTTTTATTATTATTATTGTACAATTATATTTTCATAATTTCTTCTTTATGAAATTAGGAAAATGCCCGAGAATAAGATAAAAAATTTTGTGATCTGATTATCCAAACAATTTGCATTTTGAAAAAATTGAGTTGAAATGAAAAGCATTAAACGTCTTTTAAATGAAAAAAATTAATTGAATTTTTATTTCAAACAAATAAAAAATATGCTGAATCTCATAATGAAAGTTTCAAAGAGTTAAAAATTAGTATAAGGTTTAGAAATTGTGTTACATCTGTAATCTTAACGTAAGGTATAATGCCACTGTTATTGAACTTCAAGGTGTTTTAATTTTTTAGTATTCCGGTAAATATAAGCAATATCTAATTGATTACTATTAAAATAGGTTTATTTGAATTATCAATTCTTCCAAGTTATTTCTAAATAAAAAAAAGGAAGAGATCTAATGATGTAGAATTAGTTAAAAATAAGTTAAAATTTAATGTTTGAATATAATTTCTAACCCATCTCTCTGTCAGAACTTATTCCTAATGTAATTATTAGAAGGAAGGAGGATAATAAAATATCTGAATAAAAATCTGTCAAATAATTTTTAAAAAACTCAAGCTTCTGTAAGCAATTGTATGCGAAATGTTCAGCTTAAATTGAATTTGAACATTCTTGCTTCTTTTATTGTTTTTTCAAATAATACCATTTGAAATCTGAATCCATTTCAAAACTTTTTGATGTGATCTTCGCTCTGACAAAAAGTTTCTTATAGTCAGAAAATATTAGTTTAAAAAGGAAATTTCAACATGGTAATGTAATATGTATGAGAGTGGTCCCATAAGTACCCGCCCTGACCGAGAGATGGCGGTAATTTGAAAACTATTACAATGTTAGAAAGTACGTAATCTATAAAGCATGTCTCAAGTTTGAAGACGCCATGTTGTTTAGTATTTGTTTGGCAGCCGTCAATAGTGAACGTTTTCAGTGAATTTACGAAAGTGAAGAAAATTGGTCATCATTATGTGATACAGTACTTTTATTTGAAAAGCCTCAGACGAACCAATATAAAAGATAAACTGGATTCTACTCTGGATGCGAGTCTGCTCCTTCGTTTACAACAGTAAAATATTGGGTAGCAGAGGCCTTTCAAGCTGCCAAGACGAGCATCGCAGTGGTCGACCAAATGAGATGATCACTGCAGAAATAGTGGAGAAAATCCACAAAGCGGTACTGGATGATCGTGGACTGAAGGAGCGCGAGCTAATAGACATAGTAACACATGGATCAATAAGTCCCGAGACTAACATTGAAAAAAAATTTTTTTTGCAAAATTTTTATTTATTCATCAACATAATCACCTTTTAGGGTGATACAATCGTTCCAACGATTTTCCAATTTTTCAATACCATGTTTATAAAAAAAATTATCTTTCGCTTCAAAATAAGCTTCAGTTTCAGCAATGACCTCCTCATTTGAGCCAAATCTTTTCCCCTGGAGCATTTTTTTAAGATCAGCAAAGAGCCAGTAGTCACTGGGGGCTAAATCTGGCGAGTATGGGGGGTGGGGAAGCAGATCAAAGCCCAATTCGTTCAATTTTGCCATTGTTTTCATCGACTTGTGGCAGGGTGCATTGTCTTGGTGAAAAAGGATTTTTTTTCTCTGCATGTGCGGTCGTTTTTTTGCGATTTCCTCCTTCAAACGCACCAGCAAGTCAATATAATAATCACTGTTGATCGATTTATCTTTTTCGAGGTAGTCAATGAAAATCACGCCATGCGTATCCCAAAAAACTGACGCCATGACTTTGCCAGCTGACTGCTGCGTTTTCGGACGCTTCGGACGGCTTTCGGCAGCTGTGCGCCACTCAGATGACTGCCGCTTCGACTCTGGAGTGTAGTGATGTATCCATGTTTCGTCCATGGTCACGTAACGACGCAAGAAATCTTTTTTGTTGCGAGTAAATAGCGATAAACAGCTTTCTGAATCATCGACTCGTTGCTGTTTTTGTTCCATCGAAAGCAATCGCGGCACCCACTTGGAAAAAACATTTTTCATGCTCAATTTTTCATGAAGGATAGTAAATACACTTCCATATGATATCTGTGTCATCTCAGTAATCTCACGGAGCTTCACTTTACGATCTTTCATTATAATTTTTGTCACTTCACTCACATTTTCCGGTGTAACGGCTTCCACAGGTCTACCCGAGCGTTCCGCGTCATTTGTGTCGGTACGACCACGTTTAAACTCGGCAAACCACCGACAAATCGTTGCTTTTGATGGACAAGAGTCCGGGTAACATTTTTCAATCCATTGTTTCGCTTGGACGGTGTTTTTACCCATTAAAAAACAATGTTTTATCAGAACACGAAACTCGTTTTTTCCCCATTTTTTTAAACAAACTACAAAACGACTTTACTCCAACCTCGATAACTCAGCTGTTTCTGGTCCGATCGACTTAAAATTTTGACACGTTTCAAGCAAAGGTTAGTACTCTAGAAAGACCTGGTTACTGGTTTACTACGAGCGCCATCTCTGGGTTAGCATTTCAAAAAGTGCGGTATATCGCATATTATCTGAAAATTTGGGGCATGAGAAACCTGTGTGCAAGATGGGTGCCGCGTTTGCTCACATTCGAGTAAAAACAGTGCCGTAAAGATGTTTCAAGTGAGTGTTTGGCGAAGTTTCACGTCAACAAAGCAGAATTTTTTAGGTGTTTTATAACCCTGGATAAAACACGGGTCTATCATTTCGCACCGGAGACAAAATAACAATCAAAACAATGGACTGAAAAGGGAGAACCGGCTCCAAAGAAGGCGAAAACTTTTTCATCTGCAGGCAAGGTCATGACGTCGGTTTTTAGCGCGTCTTTCACGTAGTAGAACAAAAGCGCTATTAGGACGCAAATTTCGTTTTCGTCTTCGTTCCATATTTTGTCGCACCTTTTTCTCAGCCAATAAGCAACCAATTGACTTCGGGTTTTCGGCATTGGGTCGCATTTGTGCCCTAGATGGGCCGAATCATATTTAAATTTTCCCATTGTTTTCCCGAATTTTCCTGAATTTCGCTAGTTTTGCTTTTTTATAGTGCTGATACAGATTTGTGTCATTATTTCTTTTCAGCTCAATAGTAGTACATTTAAAGGAGTGGTACAGTACAAACACTACTTTCTGTTAGTAAAAAGTTCATTAGTGGCATTAATGTAAAATACAACATGTGAAAAACGCGCTAAAATTACTTGGCCTCGCCAATGATTAATATCTTGTTTAGGATGTGCGTGGGATAATTTTCATTGTTTTTGAAAAAGGAAAAACTATCAACGGAGAGTATTGCGTGAACTTATTGCAACGGGTGAAGAAATCAATCAAAAAAGACCGCATTTGGCCAAGAAGAAATTTTTTTTCCATCAATACAATGCACCTACTCGCAAATCCGTTTTTGCAACGGCTAAAATTATTGAATGAAAGTTTGAATTGCTACCTCATGCACCCTATTCGCCAGATTTAGCCCCCTTCGGATTATTTTCTATTCCCAAACTTGAAAAAAGCGCTCAGTGGTGAAAGATTTTTCAACGATGATGAAGTGATGTTGGCAGTTAATGGATATTTTTTGAGGAGCAAGACAGTTCTTATTATAAAAAAAGGTATCGAACTTATTTAAGATCCCTGGGAAAGTGCATAGAACTGAAAGGAGATTATGTTGAAAAATAAATCCCCCCCCCCCAAAATTTTTGGGTATTTTTATTTTTTATTTTGTTGTTGTTGGGTCGGGTATTTCTGGGACCAACCTCATATAATGCATTTAAAATGAATTATCGGTTATAAAACGATACTTTATTATTTACAGAGACATTGAAGAAAGTAGCAATAATATTCCAATGGTTTTTCTTTTGTTTGTTTGTTTGTATTTTCCCGTGCACGCGAATGAAAATGTTAGCGATTAAAATTTTTGGAAATGATACATGGACAGCGATACTATATGTTTGTTTTATTTGCAGTTTAATTCGTATGAAATGGATGATAATAAGATTCTAATTACATATATAAAAGTAGAAATTGTTTTAAATCAACTCTTTAAATGATTAACTGATTTATGTTGTTGTCCCAGTATTACTAATAATGAATAACGTTGTGATCTACATTGATTTAATATTCACTGTCATGCAATCTTCTCCATTCATTTGGAAATAAAATAAGAAGCTATAAGAAATTTGCTAGTTACTTAATCTCTTTATGTACTACTAAGAAGTCAATGAATTAAAAGTAAAATTAAGCTTAAAATAAAGTTTCAAATAAAGATGAAAAATGTTTGTTACCACTGTTTTATTTAAATACTATAAAATTGTTATTTAAAAAAAATGTTTTTATTGCTTGAGTTTTCGCTATAATGGGTACCCAGAATTCACACAAAGGTTTTATTCTTCTATGTTTTCTTAAATTATATTTTGAAATATGCATGAATATTAAAAACCTCTTTTAAAAATTCATATAAATTACAAATGGAGAGTAAACCGATATAGCTACGAATTTAACAAATAACATAAAATATTCTTTTGATTCTTTTCTACATTTGCGTGATGAAATATTTATCTTTTTGGTGTAAGGATTTTTTTTCCAAAAGTATCTTATCAAAATATAAAGCAGGAAGTAGATAAAATTATAAGATAATGTGATAAAAATTAATGAATTATCATTCATTTTTTTATCAAGATAATGCTTAAGTGCAGTTTTGTATTTATCATTCAAAAACATTACAAGCAAGATCTTTCTTTATTGCATCAAAGTGTATACACACATACACGCACACAAACACACAGCCACATATATATACTCTGGCCTTTAAAAGTGAAGATTCAAAAGGTTTTTCGTGTCTAATTTGCAAATCAATGAATGTAGAAACTACAAATTTAGAGGAAATGTACTAAAACAATTATTTATTGTTAACCCTTATTAAACGAAACTTAATAAATGGTTGACATATTTCCATTTTGAATATTTTAATACTATATGTGGACCTAATTTAAAACATATATAGTGTGTAAAATCATCAGATATTTTTCTTCGAATAAATTACTTTTTATACAATTTTTGAAAAATATTGCGTATTGATCTTGAGCAAAGAGTTGTCCTGATGATGTATTCTCGCTTTAGAACTACGTACGAAATACTGCTATCTTAAGTTTAAAACAGCGTTCCACCACTTGGATTAGATGGGAAGGTTTTGGAAATCTGTATTTGAGAGAATTTATTATGCCATAAATTTTTGGAGGATAGACAACACGATTGTAACTATTGCTCAATCAGAGACTCCATAACTATCACTGGCCAATGAGTTTTTCTTGATTATTATTTGCTGCGCTTTTGTTAATTAGTACCTTATCAGAGGCTTGCCGAAGGGTTAATATCGCTTGCTTAACATATTTGAGATATCAAAGACTACACACATTTATATTCGTTTGGTTGGTAGATCTCCGGAGATAATAGATGTATAACTGGGTTGAATCGATGAAATATCAGTGGATTTGGGGTCTTCTGTTTATTTATTTTTAGAGCTTCTTTGATAATTTATACACTCATTTCTTGTATAAGTCCAACAATTCAAATTTTCCCAGCTTATATTTTCTTTCCAGGAACACAAAACGTAACTCAATCAACTGAGTTGGGTTGACTTTATAACAGTGACAATTAATTGAAATTATGCATTCACACAAATTATGATTCTTTTTTGGCAAATGCAGTTCGCAATAATAGAACATTTACATACTGCTGCATATAAAAAGAAATTTACTTTTGAAGATGTCAATACTTTTTTGTGAACGAACATTGTATGACAATGATGTATATATATGACTTTCTTAGTTTATATGAAATTATTGCGGCACTTATTAATTATCCATAATATTTTGCGTTCGTAAACTACAAAAATAGGAGTTATTGTACGTGTAGAAGTATTTAAATGTAAGGCCATTGATTCAGTTACTTTAAAAAAACCCAAGAACTCACATATTTAGTGTGACATCTCATATCGTTATAGAAAACAGCACATGACATTTTTATGTGAAAGAAGCTTATTTTGTTAAAGCCACTTGAATTACCGAACATTAGTACACTCAAAATCCTTTTTAGTAATGATTTTATTTCACTTAACAACTTATTTTACCACACTTTTCTGACGTTAACGGTTTATGAAAAGAAAGTGAAAAGGCTTACCGAGAAACTAATTGTCATATTGCCATCTATCAACGATTGACTGAATGTCAAAATAATTTGGTGAACTGGTGAGGAATGCTTCCGTTATCCATCGAACCTGAATATGATACATAACTTAAAGGTAAAGCTGTGAACACGTGAACAATTATTATTGTTTCGGCTTTCAGTCCAGTTTTTCTCAGAAATATTACATTAGAGAAAAATCTTTTCAATACAAGAAGGAGAAGAAAAAATATATCTTTCCTTTATTAAGGTTTGTTTATTTTTAATTAAAAAGGTAAATTTTAAAAAATTAAATAAAAAATATAATTAATTTTAAAAAATTGAAAATTTTTGCACAAACAATTAATATTTTGAATTTACAGGCTTTTTCCCCCGTTTTTTTATATACCGAATTAAATACTTCATTGGTCAAACTAAAAACAGAATTATTGGTCAGCAATCGTTATGGAGTGTCTGATTGAGCTGATCTGTTCTTCAAATTTTTGGTATATTAGATATCTCAGATATAACTTCACCACACTCCCCCAGCACACAAAAGCATTGGAGCCTTTGTCAAATTTAAGATAGAAGCATTTCGAAAAACTGTATGAAGCTGAAGCAAAAGAAGGCAATTTCAAAATTACGTAATGGCTGTAACACGGCATAAAATAAAATTATATTGTTGCGTTGCGTTGTTCGGGGTTCGAGGATTTTATGTGAATCAGTCACAAAGAACAAGTCAGTTCTTTAAGAGCGATGAGAATTTTCTGTCGAAAACCCAATCCTTGAATTGTAGGATTCAGCAACAAAATTTGAAGAATAAATATCAGAAGGTCTTCGCCCTTCTACAACGCTCAGACATAAATATCAGTGTCTAAAATACACGTATGGAATAGATTATTCACAAGCACTACTCGTCATCAGCAGAGCTAATCGCTAAACGACTCTTCATGGTTAAGGCAATACTACTAATCATTAGTCAAACCAATACTGACCAATCGTTAGTCAAAACAAGACTAACTTAGTTTATGCGAGCGTCTCCCTATTTATAAACCTCGTGGATTCTTCGAGAAAGATCCGCTTGCGTCATAGATCGTGAAATTTCTCGACTAATTTCTAGAAGAATCCATAGGGTCCCGAACTCGCTAAAAATGGTCACCAACATGGTTGCCAAAAATAATGCCAACTTGGCTCTATCACCAAGATTTTGCCAAGTTCCCATTGAATCGCCATTATAACGTTATGAACGGTGTTTCTTGCGAATGTATTACAATTTTAACATAAAATAAATATAACATAGAGTAATATAAATGCATTACACATCCAAATACAAATTATTTACACTATTTTACACAGAATTCGTAACGATATAACACATCACTTAATATGTCCCGGGCCTAACTAATAAAACAACTTTTCTGCAAAATTGAACTTTATTTATCAAGATACTCCCCTTCAAGGGTGATACATGCACCCCAGCGCTCTTCTAATTTTTTAGTACCTTTTTCGTAGAACGATTTGTCTTTGCTCTCAAAATAGGCTTCTACTTCGACAATCACTTCTTCATTTGAACCAAACCTCTTTCCCTGTAGCATTCTCTTAAGATCTGCAAACAGCCAGTAGTCACTGGGGAATAGATCTGGACTGTACGATGGTTGGGAAAGTAATTCGAATCGTAATTCGTTAAATTTTACCATCGTTTTCATGGACTTGTGGCACGGAGCATTGTCTTGGTGAAACAGTACTTTTTTTCTTTTGCATTTGAGGACATTTTTTTCTTTATTTTTTTATTCGGTTGATCCAATAACGCCATGTAATATTCACTGTTAATGGTTTTGCCTTTCTCAAGAAAGTGAATAAACAAAATTCCATGCGCATCCCAAAATACGGATGCCATAAACTTGCTAGCTGATGTTTGAGTTTTTGGTCGCTTTGGACGCCTTTCACTGGCTGCTGTCCACTCAGCTGACGATCTTTTGGATTCAGGCCTGTAGTAATGAATCCATATTTCCGCAATTGTCACATATCTACGTAAAAAATCCTGTTTATTTTGTTTAAACAGCTCCAAACAACGTTCTGAATCGTCGATGCGTTGTTGTTTTTGATCGACAGTGAGCAAACGCGGCACCCATTTTGAACATAGCTTTCTCATTGTCAAATGACCATGCAAAATAGCAAATACACTGCCTTCTGATACCTTTAAATTCTCTTCTATATCACGTAACTTCAATTTACGATCGGCTAAAATAATTTAATGCACTTTTTTGATAATTTCTGAAACAACTGCAGAAATTGGGCCACTTAAACGTTCAACGTCGTTTGTGTCTGTACGACCACGTTTTAAGTCAGCATATCATCTCTTAACAGTTGTTTGAGATGAAGAAGAGTCTGGATATAACATTTATAAAGCCATTTGTTTGCTTTAACAGTGTTTTTCCCCATCAGAAAGTAATGTGTAATTAGCACACGAAATTCTTTTTCATCTATGGTTTCCAAACAGTTGCCACTGTTGCCACAAAAAACCACTGTAACTTTCTAACTAAATAAGATATTATCTCGAAATTTTTACACGTGCCGTTTGAAAGTTAGTGCTACTAGGTTAGGCTTAGAAAGAAGGTATCGCCATTTATATGTTAGGCCCGGGACTTATTGAGTGATGTGTTATTTATTAACAATTTGAAAAACACAAAATTTTTACTTTAGATATGAGTTGATCTGCAGTGCAAAGTAAATTAATCTCAATACTCTGTAATAAATGTATTTCGTTTTTACTGATTTTAAGAAGATTTTGCTTAAAGTAGTTAGTAGATGAAAACCGTGAATTTTTTAAAAAGTTTTCTTGCTTATAGATCATTAACTTTAAATGGATGTTTTAGAAAGTATATTTCTACAAATATCAATTTCTGAAATATTTTTTGCGCATTTTTTAAAAGCGAGTTTTTTTTATTACTTTTGTTCAGAAGATACTAGTGTTATAATAGAAAATTTTCCTTTTTTTAAAAAAACTATGTTACCTCAACTTAATTTTATTCATATTCATACACATACATTTTTATTTCGTGTTATTTTTCTTACATTTATGTTTCTTCATAGCCTTTCAAAAGAACTTTTTCTTAATTAAAGTGTTATGGATAAATTTTACATAACTTTGACTGCGACTCAAATTCCAAAATAGGTAGTGTTCAAAAAACATTTCCAAATATTCATTACCATTTTTTAAGACAAAAAAAAAAAATAGAAATTCAAATAACTTTTTTCAACTGCAATTTAATTAAAAATTTGTTTTTGTGTGTATATTTTTAATCTTTTTTTTAATGTTATATTTAAATATGGCTTTTGTCTAACTTTTGTTTCCTTTTGTTGTAAGTTTTTTATGTAGATAAATCGCAGTGCTTACAAAATAATAATGGTGCGTGAGCGTAAGCGTGCATATGTGATATTAAATTTTTACCTTCTTTAAATAAAAACTCTTTATTCACGCTTATCTTCAACAATCAACCTCGCTTCTTTTTCAATTTAACGATAAACTTCTTAAAATAGATCAAGTTTATTGACCTCGAACGGATAATTGCACATAAGTATAACTGCTTTTAAAATTATTTCACAATTTTCTCGTCTTTTATCACTTATCTCAACAGGTTGTTGTACATTTTTTTTTCGGTATAGCTTTTCGTTTGACCTTACCTGTATTGATCTTGAAAATTCTGATTTAAATAACATGATATTGATCCATGTTATTTCTATAAAATCCTTCGAAAATCATTCTATCATTTAAGCGCAGCAATCCTTTTTTTTATATTATTATTATAATTCACAAAACTAGCATCACATTTTTTCCCCCTAAAATTTTAAAACAAATTTTTTAAATGATTATAAGAAATATTGTTTTCCAATGATATCCCTTTACAATACCAATTATATTAGATAAAATAAAAGACCTTTCGTTAGTTCACTTCCTTAAGTTGGCAATATTATTTTTGCAATTCAAGTTTTCAATAAAACAGTCAAACGGAGAATCGGATAAAATGCTAGGAAGATACAAACATTTCAACACTGTTATTATTACTGTATACATTACATTAGCAGTAGGGAGGGGGGGGAGACATGATTTTCGTTTTAAAAAGCAGCAGATAAAATTATTGGCGTCTTTAGACCCCCCCCCCATGTGTTTCAATTTCATTTAGCAAAGTCGTAAATAGCATACATCTGTTATGCTTTTTTCAAGTAAAATAGTATTATGATACTTGGAAAAGCATAGAGAGCATTTAAAACGAGAGCATTTGATGATAGATTTATGAGTATTCAATCAAATGAAGCATACTGAGAAGAAAGCATAATGGAATGTATCAGTTTTTTTATTTCATTTTCATGAAATCATTTTTGCTTCATACAAAGAATTCTCCTTATTAAAAGTTGCAGTATTTATATACTCTAGAATGTAATCGAACTTAGTTCAAGTTCATCCCAGGATTCAGAAATGAAGAATCAGGTAAGTGATACATTTTTCTTTCGTTCGGATTTTTAATCTAAAAATATTTTACAGTCTTCGTGTCTTTCTTGGTGTTCGTTTTTATTCAAGCTCCCAGGTTATCTATCGTTAGAGATTTCCAGTTTTAATAAATATTATAAATACTCTCTAATGTTATACATTATTTTCTTCGTTTACTCAGACTCCGGTTGATTTTGCATTCAGAAAAAGTTTAATGATAAATATTTTTTCGTGATGCATAAAGGTACATTATGTTATGGTTTGGCAATCCTTTGTATATATATATACACTTGCTGGAAAAGAGTGTTCTTAAGGACGAATGAGAGAAGATAAGCTCTGAAGAAGCCACTAAACTTAATAATTCAATGCCGAAACGACTTCAGGAAGTTTTCAACACACGGGGTTATTCAACCAGCTGTTAAATAGCTCATTATCCTTTTTAAATAATTTTTATAGTTACTATTAAAACAGTGAACACAGACTTTTTCTTCTTGATTTTTGTTGGTATCGCTACAAACCTGTCCTTATTTTCAAAGCTATGAAAAAAAGCAAACCGAGTTCACTTTTGTTATTCTCAATACTTGGAGAGAATGAACTAAATAAAATATAATTCTTAAAAAAATTCTAAAATTCCGGTTTTTAAAATTTTTTTCGTCGTTTATGTAAGCAGTACTAGGTGAAGCAGACTTGTCTAGCAAGTATATATTTCTAAGATCCGGCTTGTGGCCCAAGACCTGACCTTGCGGGGGGGGGGCCCAATTCTTTTCCGTTACGCCACTGGAGGCTGCGGTATCGAGAAATATTCACTACAAAAGGGGGTGGTATCGAAATATTTATTAGAAAAGGGGGCCCCAGTTCAAAAAAGGTTGGGAACCTATGATATAGAACAGTGATGGCGAACCTATGACCCGTAAGTCAGCCACTGACCCACGCAAGGTTTTTAACTGACTCACGATTGCTAGGCAACCACTTGTTTGCTTGCGTGGGTTTATTTAGATTTTTTAACTTGTGTGGATTATTTATATTCTATTTGTATTTTTTCAAGCCCTGTATTGACACAAATTAAATTTAAAGGCTGTCTATAACCCTTAGTTTGATCATTATAGTTCCAAAGTTACGAAAATGACAACAAATGTATATGAAGATATGTAGTATTTGAAATAAAGCAGAAGTGTTTACAGAATATCAAATAAAGTGTATAATTTTATTCACATTTGATTTGTTAAAAAAAATCGATTAACAAAAGCAAATAATCAGATTTAAAGCACTTTTTTGGAATGAAATGCACTTTTGTAAGGTTATGTTCGTAAAAAGAGACTTCCATAGCACTTTGTATCGTCTCCTCACTGTTTCACCCTGTGAGATGCCTATGGGGCCATCATGCACATGTCTCTTCTATATATATAAAGGAGAAAAGCGACTCACTCACTGACTGACTGACTAATCACGATATCTCCGAAACTATTGAACCTACAGACTTGAAATTTGGTAGACATGTTCCTTTCATGGAGTAGAGATCCGCTGAGAACGGATTTTACGAAATTCGAGCCGCAAGGGGCGTTACGGGGGGTTAAGGGGTGTTATAAATAATTGTTTCCATTTTTACACTACTCAACGTACAATCTTGAAATTGGGTAAGCAGATTCCTTTCATAGAGTAAAGATCCACTACAAAATGGGTTTGGGAAAATAGCCCCCAAGTGGCGTTGCAGGGGAATAAGATAAATATTTAAGTAATAAGATAAGTAAAAGATAAATATTTTCGTTTTTAAAGTACTTGACCTACTGGCTTAAAAATTGGTAGGCATAGTTCTTTTATGGAGTTAATATCCGCTACAAAATGGGTTTTGGAAAAATTGACCCCAAGGGGTGTTGAGGGGGGTTAAGGGCGTAAAGATAAATATTTTCGTTTTTAAAGTACTTGACCTACTGGCTTGAAAATTGGTAGGCATAGTTCTTTCATGGAGTTATTATCCACTACAAAATGGGTTTTGGGAAAATTGACCCCCAAGGGGTGTTGAGGGGGAGATATTTTAGACGCACAGTCTTGAAATTTGGTAAGCAGGTTCCTCTCATAGTGTAGAGATACGCCACAAAATGGGTTTCGTGAAAATAGACCCCCAAGTGGCGTTGAGGAGATTAAGGGGCGTTATAGATAATTACTTTTCCATTTTTAAACTCCTGGTAGTACAGTCTTTAAATATGATAAACAGAATCTTTTTATGGAGTTAAGATTCAATATATAATGTGTTTTGTGAAAATCAACCCCCCAGGTGGCGTTGCGGGGTCTCAAGGGGCACTATAGAGAATTTTTTCCATTTTTAGTTTATTAGACTCACAGTCTACAAATTTGGTAAGCAAATTCCTTTCATAGACTAGAGATCCACTACAAAATGGGTTTTGTGGAAACAGACCCCCCAAGTGGCGTTGCGAGGGCTCAAGGGGGGTTATAGATAATTATTCCCATTTTTAAACTATTAGACGTACAGTCTTGAAATTTGGTAAGCATATTCCTTTCGGTGAGTACAGAACCGCTATAAAATGGGTCTCGCGATAATTAACCCCCAAGTTTCATTTCGGGGAATTAAGGGGCGTAATAGATGAATATTTCCGTTTTTAAACTATTCGATCTACCTGCTTAAAAATTAGTAGGCATGTTCGTTTAATGGAATAGAGTTCCTCAAGCAAAGAGTAAAACAAAAATCGACACCCAAGGAGCATGTTCCTTTTGTTGAATGTTAAGCATGTTCCTTTTGTTTGTCTCAAATCCACTAAGAATGCATTGGACGGAATCAACTCCTGGGGGAGCAAGGAGTTACTGGGGCGTGTTGACAATAAATTTCTTTTTTCGAACTACAAGAACTATAATAATGGAATTTGGTTTACATTTTTCTTTTGTTGAATTGCAATCCACTAAGAACGGTTTTTGAGAGAACGACTCTCAACGGAAATATGGGGGGGGGGGGCGGGTATTGATAGTAAAAATTTTTCCCTATTAGATTTAGATTTGAAATTTGGCTTCCATGTTTATTTTATGGAGTAGAAATCTATCTAAAATTTGTTTTGCGGAAATCCACTTTGTTATAGGGTTACGGAAGTGTAAACATCATTCTATACTCAATTTTAGAGAATATTAGATAATACAAATTAGTTCTGTCATTTTTTTTTATCAAGAGACGAAAGTTACAGGTATAACTATATATTTTCAATACAATAGAATTCTTAATGCTAGGACTTAGATATCAATATTTTATACATATAAACAGATATATGTATAAAACATCATGAAATACCCAGCGAAGCGGGAGGGTAGCTGCTAGTATCTATATATATAAAGGAGAAAAACGACTCACTCACTGACTGACTGACTAATCACGATATCTCCGGAACTATGCAACCTACAGACTTGAAATTTAGTAGACATGTTCCTTTAATGGAGTAGAGATCCGCTGAGAACGGATTTTTGCGAAATTCGAGCCGCAAGGGGCGTTACGGGGGTTGAGGGGCCTTATAAGTAATTGATTCCATTTTTAAACTACTCGACGTACAATCTTGAAATTGGGTAAGCAGATTCCTTTCATAGAGTAGATATTTGCTACAAAATGAGTTTGGTGAAAATCAACCCCCAAGTGAGATTGCGGGGGCTTAGGGGTCGTTATAGATAATTAATTCCATTTTTAAACTATTAGACGCACAGTCTTTAAATTTGATAAATAGATTCCTTTTATAGAGTAGAGATCAGTTACAAGATGGGTTTTTGAAAAGTAACCCCCAAGTGGCGTTGCGGGGGAGGGGGGCTTTAAGGGGCGTAATAGATAAATATTTTCGTTTTTAAACTACTTGGCCAACCTGCTTGAAAATTGGTAGACATGTTTCTTTCATGGAGTAAATATCCACTACAAAATAGGTTTTGTGAAAAATGACCCCCAAGGGGTGTTGTGGGGGGGTTAAGGGGCCTAATAGATAAATATTTTCGTTTTTAAATTACTTGACCAACCTGCTTGAAAATTGGTAGACATATTACTTTCATGGAGAAAATATCTGCTACAGAATGGGTTTTGGGGAAATTGACTACCAAGGGGATTTAAGGGGGGTTAAGGGGAGATATAAATAATTATTCCAATTTTTAAACTATTAGACGCACAGTCTTGAAATTTGGTAAGCAGATTCCTCTCATAGAATAGAGATACGCCACAAAATGTGTTTCGTGAAAATCGATCCCCAAGTGGCGTTGAGGGGCTTAAGGGGTGTTATAGATAATTATTTCCATTTTTAAACTACTGGAAATTTAGTCTTGAAATACGATAATCAGAATCCTTTCATAGATTAAACATCCCCTATGAAATGAGTTTTGTGAAAATCGACCCCTAGGTGGCATTCCGGGGGCTCAAGGGCGTTAGAGATAACTTTTTTCCATTTTTAATTTATTAGACGCACAGTCTTCAAATTTGGTAAGCAAATTCCTTTCAAAGAGCACAGTTTTCCTACAAAATGGATTTTGAAAAAACAGACCCCCAAGTGGCGTTTCGGGAACTCAAGGGGCGTTATAGATAACTATCCCCATTTTTAAACTATTAGACGTACAATCTTGAAATTGGGTAAGCAGATTCCTTTCGTAGAGAAGAGATCCGCTACAAAAGAGGTTTCGTGAATATCAACCACCAAGTTTCATTTCGGGAAATTGAGGGGTGCAATCTATAAATATTTCCGTTTGTAAACTATTAGATCTACCTGCTTGAAAAGTGGTAGGCATGTTCCTTTCGTGGAAAAGAGTTCCTCTAACAAAGAATAGAACAAAAATCGACCCCCAAGTAGTTTTGCCTGGGGTCAAGAGGAGTTACAGAAGAAAATTCCTGTTTTTGAATTGTTAGACCCACGTACTTGAAATTTGTTAAGCATGTTTATTTTGTTGAATAAGGATCCACTAAGAATGTATTTTACGGAAATCAACTCCTGGGGGGATCAGGGGATTAATGGGGCGTATATATATATATATATATATATACTGACAAAAAATTCTTTTTTTTTAACTACAAGGACTATGATAATGAAATTTGGTTTGCATTTTTCTTTTTTTTAAATTGAAATCCACTAAGGACGGTTATTTTGGAAAACGACTCTCAACGGGACTCTCAACCCCGTCTTTGGAGGCCATCCTCATTTAGGATGTTGACTCAAAGCTTTATCGTTTCTTTGGAGACCGTCCTCATTTAGAATGCTGACTCACAACTTTACCCTATCTTTAAAGACCGTCTTCATTTAGGATGCTGACTCATAGCTTTACCCTGACTTTGAAGACCGTCCTCATTTAGGATGCTGACTCACAGCTTTACCTTGTCTTTGGAGAGCGCCCTCATTTAGGAGGCTGTCTCATAGCATTACCCTGTCTTGGAAAATGTTCTCGCTTGTGAAGCTTACTTTTATATTTTATCCGTATGCCTTTGCCCTGTCTTTGGCCACCATCATTCATTACGGGTACTGACGCACATCTTTACCCTGTCTTAGGAAACTGTCCTTGCTCAGGATGCTGACACATAACTTCAGTTTGTCTACGGACACCGTCTTCATTTAGAAAGCTGACGTATTTATTGTGTCTACAAAGCATTACTGCTTTCGCCGACCGTTTTCGCTTAAGAGAGAGAGAGAGAAGCTGGCGTTTTTATTGCATTAAAATCGTTTTACTTTTTCTTTGGATTGCGAGTTTCCGAATGCATTACTGAATTATTTTTTGTTCATCTTATTAATAAAAATATGCTCATATTATCTTTCAGTAAATAAATTGTTGGGATTCACGGCAGTAACCACGTTTGATAAAAAAAAAATCTTAGCTTTAATGTCTTATAAATATCCATTTTTTAATTTTTAAACACTTTTAAATAATATTTTATCCCAATTATTAATTCCTTATTTATAACAATTACATATCTCGCAAAAAATAATATCGTTAAAATATGTCTGGAGTAAATTTGCAACAGTAAATTTTTTCCCTTCAATTATAAAAAGAATCTTAAATATTTCTAAAAAAAGTTATTAATCCCAGTAAAAACTTCTTCGTTTTTGACTCTTCCAAGTAATTTGATAGAATATGGAATATGACTGCATACAACTTTAACAGAGCTAGACTTTGCCATTTTATCAAAAAGAAATGCAGGCATATATGTATATATATATATATATATATATACTAATAAATAATACTTCACAATATATACTCATGGACAAAAAAATTAGAGCACCAAGAAATAATTGTGGGATCGTAACGAAACTTGGCATGAAGGTAGGGGAGACCGGGGCAAGATGACGACGTTAACAGATTTTTGTTGTTTATTAATTTATTTTTAAGGGTAGTAAAATCAATTTTACATGAACTGTTAGAGTAGTCCTTTGTAGTATTAAAATATATTACCATATATTATTTAGTTGTATACCTAACAATAGTCACAAATAAAAATGCCATTTTTATAATTGGAGAACATTCCTCATGCCAAAACTCTTGGCGTTTACAGCACTGGATCCATTCTTCTGTTGAAGAGTTTCTCTTCACAAGCATGACATCTTATAACACCGTCCTTTGAAGTTGATACAACTGGAATGTTTGGCCTGGACTTAGGCCTACAGGAACAGTTTGAGTTTTTTTACTCCCTTTTTAGCTTCACAAGCTTTTTTCTCTGTTTTTTTTTTTAACTTCCTGTTCTTCCTTCTAATTTTACCTTTGTTCTTACATTTCTTTGATGGATGTGCTTGTAAAAATGCTAGAGCTCAGTTTTTTGCTTTTTCTTTTTTTCTCACATAATGTTGTTTTAGGCAATGGTTTGAAATAAAAAAAACACTAACAGGCTTCTTTGGTGCATCGGAACCAGCATTTGCCATAAGTTCTGGTTTTTCTGGAGGATTTATATGTTGGTTTTCTACTACCGGGGTCTGAGGATTAGCACTATTATTCTCAGTTCCATCGCCAATAGTGGTATAGTTAGTAGTTTTTACCGCAGCATTGTCATGTTCGCTAAATACAAGAGAATTATGAGGCTCGATCCCATATTCTTTAAACCCTTTCAACGGCATTTCCAACTGTAGCTGATTTGAAGTAAGTGATGCTCAAAACCTCACCAATATTTTTGTCTGTGATAGTTTGTTCTAGATGAATGACAATAAAGTTGCCACATGCGTGTCTATAGTACGTTTTTAACTGGTCGAAAAAGGGCACACCGAGGGGCTGGAGACGATGTGATGTGTGCGACGGCAACCCAACCATGATGATGTTTTTCGCTCTGCTATGTAAGATAGCCTGAAAAGTTATACGAGTTTTGTTATTGTCAAAAATCAACAGAGTAGGACATTCATTGCTTGGTTTCACATGAAGATAAACGTGCTTCATATAAGAGAAAAAGGTGCCCTCATTGTTCCAGCTCTTATCACTACAGTTGCCTACAGTTCCTGGTGGGGCTCTTTCTTTAAGTTCAGGAAGCATTCGTTTTCTGGCAAAAAAAAATCAGAAAAGGTGGCAGGTAAAAGCAGTACCTCTAAAGCAAAAAATTATTGTTCAATTCCTTCCTCTTTAGGGGAGGGGGCTTAGCGGATGGCAAAAATGTCTTTCTCTGGTCACCCCCTTTCGATTGAAACCAGTCCCAATCCGATGCACCCCTTAGCCTCAGAAGAGATGGAAGCCGAAGGTCGCGCGGACATAACACAAACAAGGGTTCACAGGACTTAATAGAATGGACAACAATAGTTAGTTTAATAAATTCCGAAACACGGGGCAAGATGACGAGCCCGTCATCTTGCCCCGTGTTTCCGATCGTCATCTTGCCCCAGACTGTCTGTTTAACAATATTCGCTCTTATTACCATGAAGGAAGGCAATTAATTGACCTTTATTCATGGTAATAGGTAGTATTTAAATCAAGTTACTCATAAATATTAAATAGAAACGTTATATCTTACCTGTATCTGTAGCAGAGCATATTTACACATGCATAAAAGTTATATCGTGGCAGCAAAAAACAATCAAATCTTCACAACTAACACAAAAAGGCGATTTCAGCATGTCTATACTATTGTTTAACGAAAGGCCAAAAGAAGAGCCAGTAGTGTTCATTTCATGCTGCTACCTGGTGGAATACTTAAAAATTAAGACATTCGTCACGCATTGCGTATAGAAGGTAGAGGGCGTTTAACGTCTTTCTCCGTTGAGTATAAAACAGGTAACCAAAGCTTGTTTGAGCTTGCTGAATCGTTTACAAAGGAAGCGCTGAGGTAGACATGCCATTACGCCGTTTTCGAAGACTCTATGAGCAGCTGTCACAGTTTGAGATGGGGAAAATCATCGGTATTATGGAAGCTAGGTGGTCAGCTAGGCGAGTAACTCGTCAATTATGCCCCTCTGATTGTGTTGGGGGGAGGTGCTGGGATCAGTGGATCCGAGAGATGTCACTTACACGAAGGCCAGGCTCAGGACGCCCTCGACAGACCAGTAGATGAGAAAACCGCAACATCATAAGAAATGCACGTGTACAGCCAATTGCTTCATCTGCCGCCATCCAGGCACAGGTAGCACCTTCACTAGGCGCCCTTGTGTATTCTCGAACCATGCGAAGGCACCTGTTTGAAGGACATTTGGGATCGCGGTGCCCATAACGTGTGCTACCATTGACCCCCTACCCCATCGACCCCTCCGTTTGGAGTGGTGCCGCGTACGAGGAAATTAGACTACAGCGAAATGGAACCAAGTCGTCTTTAGTGGTGAATCCAGATTCAATCTCAGCAGTGATGACAATCGTATGGTGAGACCCCGTGGTGAACCCCTCAATCCTGCCTTTGCTTTACAGTGACACATCGCTCTCACAGCTGGTGTGATGGTATGGGGTGCCATTTCCTACAATACATGGTCACCCCTAGTATTGATCCGTGGCACTATAATATTCAGCAGCCACATGTGTTGCCACACATGCAAACGCTCCCAGGAGCCTTTTTCAACAAAACAATGCTCGGCCTCACACGAAAAGGGTGTCCCAAGACTGTCTCCGCACTGTTACTACCCTTCTTTGCCCTGCCCGATCCTCAAATTTTTCTCCAATCGAGCATATCTTGGATCATTTGAGACGGCGAGTTGGGCATCCCACCAATTTGAACGAACTAGAGGCAAGGTTACAGCAAATATGGAACGAAATGTCTCAAGCCATCATACAGAACTTGTATGCCTCAATGCCCGATCGTATCGCATCACGCATTCGAGCTAGAGGGGGCTCAACAGGATATTATATCCTCCATTCTTTTGCCTTTTTCTCTGAAATAAATAATCATTTTTCTTTGATTTTCTAATCATTTAGTTATATAAATAGAGTCATTACGTATGTAAAATTTCGTTTCATTTTGACGACTCTTTCTTGATGCGCTAATTTTTTTGTCCATGAGTGTATATAGTATGTAATTTTCTTTACTTCTTGTTCATTCAAACACTCATTGTCATTTGCACCAGATACTTCAGAACATTTAACTCTACTAAATAATTTTAAATCGTGAAACCTCATTTAGTTTTACTTGTTAAGCCATTTGAATTTAAAGATGTTTAGTTTTAAAAATACTGAGTTAAAAAGTTTTAAACTTATCTCTGATGCAAAGGGCATTAGTGGCCCACGAGCTAGTACTAAAAACAAAATGAACAAAATTTGACCCAAGTCTCAGAAAAAGTTCGCCATCCCTGATCTAGACGATGAGATATCACGTAACAATGCATGGTTGAAAACGCTTTTCTGGTGTGGTAGTAACAACACAAAACACAAGAAAGACAGAACACGAATAAGAAGAGAAATCGTGTTTATTATTCTTAATACAGCAAAAATGCTGGAAAGTCTCGGACTGGTGTATGCTATAAATGGCGCTAGGTAAAATGAAGCATCAGATGACTATGTGTGCGTACACGCGGTTTTTGCTGCCGAGCGCGCTATTAAGCTTCATTTCACCCCCTACAGAGTGGTAGTAAGATGGAACGTCACACGAACGCTGAGCTCGCCGATATGCATCTGGTATACAGGGTTTCTGATTGCAACGGACGAACCGACAGCGGTTGTACGTCCAACATTACCCCAGGAGGCAAACTCCCAGTCATACCTGTTTTGAACGTTTGCACCAGAGATTTTCTGACAACGGATCCACACAGGAACGTGAGCGAAGAGTAAGAACGCCAAACAACGAGGAGATAGTGCTGGTATGTATGCTGGTAAGTGGGCTACATATCTCCAGTCATGACGGGATTTCCAATACAACCATCTGGATCCTTCATACTAATGGCATGCCCCCTTATCACATTCAGTGCTTAGTTTAATGGCTATCGTTGTCTCTTTAATTTATTTTTGCTATTCTCCTCTCATTCGTGGCCTGCCATTTTAATATTGTGTCGTTACTACAGAGCCGGAAAAGCGTTTCCAACCATCTACTACTCTGCGATTACTCATCATCTAGGAGTACTCAATCTATCCAGAAAGTTTGTAACTGATGTACTGATACACCTGCATTTCTATGAATTTACGAAAACATTCAAAAAACTTCAGTGTGTGCTTATGAATAAAACTTCTGAATTAAAGTAAGAAGATTGCATAAAAACTTTAAAAAAATTCGATAAGAAATTTATGGAACGTGAATTAAATGATATTGAATATCATAAAAAAAAAAAATCTGACTTAATAAATCTGAAAGCAAGAGTAATCACGCTAGTACGCAGAAGCAACTTATTTACAAATTAAATCATATTAATAAAGATATAAGAATTTTTTTTTAATTTCCCAAATTGTGTGATATTTTTAAATTTATTTAATAATAAATTAATTATATTATTGTCATTATATCGTTAAGTATGCACTTCATTATTTTCAGGTAAACTGTACAATATGCCAGTGAGATCAATGTTTGGGATAATTTTAGTTAGACACTTTAGAAACGGAGTGTTTCTCAGCAGAGATGTAAACATTCCGAAACGCTTTCTGATCAATAGTGCAAGAAGCAACAGCAGTGTCTCTTGGGAATCGGCGAAACCCTTTAAGGACATTCCAAGTCCAATATCGCTACCATTCATTGGAACAGCATGGCAAATGATGCCCATCATAGGTAACTATATATTAATTTTAATACAAAAAATATAAAGAGTATTAATTTAGACATAAGAAATGCCATCATGTCTTAAAAAAATTTATGTATCACAAAGTTGATTCTTAAACTGAAATGAGTGGTGCAACAGCCCATGAGGGCCAAGGCCTACTGTGCTCATCTCAGTTTTCGTGACCATGGGCACTGAGGTGCTTGAGCAGATGTTCTGGTCAGATGGTCAATCTGAGGCGAAACCCTTAATGTTTAGTTCCCAAGCAAGCCTGGTAATCAATTATCGACTCACTAAAAGAATAAAAGGCTGAGTCGACCTTTCCCAGCCCGAGGATAGAACCCCAGACCTGTGGCCTGGAAACGCGAAACGCAACGTACAAAGATGATTTTTAGTTAACAAAATATTAAATGTATCATATTAAATAAAATTAATCACTATTATGAGACAAAATAAGTCTGAATGAAATATTTAAATTAAAACAACACATTGATAAATAGAGTATATCAAAACCGATCTTCTCTGAATACTATTGTACAAAAGCCAAGCTTTTGAAGTATTATTCCCTTAGAAAAAATGGTGCATTATTAATATGGGGGTTTGAATGGTCATAAAATATTTAGCTTTTTATTCTATCCTCTCCTCATATCGCAAACTTTATAGTTAAAACAATAATGTTACGATACTGGTAATTCAAATATATTTACGAAAACTTGACAAAAAAAAGTGAAGTTTTTTTCATTTTTCAAAACTTTACCTGCATTGGGAGAGTGAAATATATTTTTATTTAATTTTTTTACTTAGTTAAATTTAAAGCATTTTTTATACGGTACAGTGATTTTAAAAGGAAAAAGTAAATTTTTCGATCCACCTTTATGTACTTGGCTTCAACCATAACTCATATTGGAATACCAATTCCGAGGTTGCATAAATTCCTGGTTTAATCAAATGTACTTTTTAATGAGAATGTTTTGAACAGTATATTTTGCTTAGAAATTCAATAAAAGGGGGAGATCTTTTACTACGCTGGTTTTTTTTTTTCTTACTTTGGTTCAAATCCATCCATTACTACATCCGATAAGAAAAAAGACAAAAACCGCATAAAATATGCAATGCAGTGATTCAGTTTTTAAATGTTCTTAGACCTGATTAAGAAATGTTCATTACGCTGTCTTACGTTTTCAGTCTCGAGTTGAAACTGCAAAATAGCCTGTTCCACAATAGCGTGGAGTGTATCTCTGGCGATATTGGGAAGTGGTGCCTAATTTAACTCTTTAACTCTGTACACAATCTTTTTCGTGTAACCCCAAGGTCAGAAATTACAAGAATTAAGGTCAGGTAATCACGGATGAATGAATCTATTGCAAACTTTTAACAAACATTTGAAGACCAGAACCTTCGCTTACACCCATTAATGTTTATACTTCTTCTTTGAAACTGACACACAATCAACGTTTTCTTTATAAGAGATGCAATCATTCCTATTATTCACCAAATTCCAAGCTACTTGGATGCAGAATAATGGGAACTTCACGTACCTCACAATTTTATAAAAGGAGTGTAATGTGAAGTGTACAACTAGCACATTTTAATTTGCCTTTAATGATGTGACGGTTCCCTGCCTCGCAGCTGCTAGATTAGCTTTTCTATGCAGATAACATTTCGCCGTTCATATCCACACGTCCACCCAAAAAATATTGCAGGACATCTGACATCATTGACTGACATCATCTTCATCTGACTGACTTCATCTGACATCATTGACTTGTTCACTCCGTATCAAGATTTCTAATGTTTCATCAAAACGTCAGCAATGTGTTTTCTTTTTATTTTTAGTCTGGCACTGATAAAACTTTAGACCATTTTTTTAAAAAATAATCCATAAGACCGAATATGTATTGATCACTTCTCTCAGTCACAGGTAATCACACTAGGATATCCAGAGAAACTCTTTCAAAAAGAGTTCCTACATTACACCACTGTGTGTTTCCTCTGGTCTTCGTTTTTGTTCCTTTTTCGGGAATCTGGTGTATGATATCTCTTGTACCAAATCTATATCTGTACGCTTTTTATTCTAGAAAATTTTCCCCCCAAATCTTTGCCTAAGTTTTCCCGATACCGAAATGCCATCCATTGTGCTAATCACGAATTTCTTTGTGGTCGTTTAGGAACTTTACTTCTTGAAAGAAGTAATTTGCTAACGATACATTTTTCTATCTTCGATGTTCCCTTTCCGGCATAGGACTCAAATACGAATATGTAGAAAACTTCATAATGTCCAATAACGTTTCGTTGCCTTACCACATGACTTATTGATACTTCTTACAACGTTTGTCAAGAAGAGTTCATTTTTTTGTTCGATATCTTCATCTACTTGTTAGGATTTTTGCAGTTTACTTAGATACCAAGAGTCTACGTTCGTCGTAGCAGATGTTATAGATGCACGAACATCGCCATCTTTGACACATATTACCTCTGCCTTCAAACAATCTTCTTGGTTTCAAGAGCTCTATTTTTACAATGTGGTACTACAAAATGAACTTCTTGCTATAATAATTTTAATTGTTTATTAACTCTACAGTTACTTTGAAGGTGGCCTCTTTTAAGGCAGTTCCAGGACCTTATCGCCAACCGACAACACGGAGTAACCTATTTCCTGAACTCCTCCTTGATTTCATTAATTTCTCTTTTTAATTTTCGACAAATTGAACATTTTGTAACTCCTTTTTCATCTTCACTGCAGCTATTTGAACTCTTAAAATAGTCTTCGAAGCACATATAGCAGCATGTTAAAACTTGATGGCAAACAAGAGGGTAGCTTTCAATTCTTAATTTCCCCTTCTCTTTAAGGACTTCGAAGAACAAATCAACGGTTAAAGTGTCTCAAGATTTTGTAGGACACGGAAGAATATCATCTTCCATTGTTCTCTCTATTCCTGCAGCTATTTTCTGTAAACTCTTCATGATTCCCTTTCTTTTCGCTTTCAACTCATATTTCGTCAAATATCCATCGCCGAAACTACAGTCAAGAGCCTTCTGGAATGAGTTTAAATCCTTGATCTATGTAGAGAGGCTTGCCACACATCAGCACTGAAACTTCTTGACCGCAAAGCGCTGCAATAAAATTGCGCAACTCTTGTCCGATTTTGACAACCAATAGCTCTGAAAACGGCATCTGATTGTGTCGCATATCACGCAAAAAGTCTATCTGTCAAAGATTTGGAAAGGGCAAGCATTCCGCAGCAGTATACGCTGAAGAGCAATTTTTATTTTAAAAAAAATTATGCATGTACAATTATCACAAAAAAGTTCTGTTTCACTAGGCCGCTATTCCATTGAACGACAAAACGAAGCCAATAGAGAAAAGCGCAAGATATTCGGAGATATCATCCGAGAGAAGTTGGGACCGATAGACGCAGTGATTTGTTATACAGTTGAAGATTTGGAAGTACTTATGAAAAATGAAGGAACTACTCCTCATAGGATTGAATTTAGTACCCTCAAGGCATACAGAGAGTATAGAAAAGAATGGTTCAATACTTCTGGCCTTCTAGTAATGTAAGTAAGACTTTTGTATTTCATTAAAGTCTCGGTGTGGTCGGTAGTGTGAAGGGATCATAGATTCACTAAAAATTCTCGCGTGAATCAATGTGGTTATATTATTTTAAGGATGCTTCATTTTTTCTTAAAAACAAATCCAAATCTGAAATAAATTTTTTACGTCAGTCTAAATATATCCCTATGTTGCTATTTTAAAATTTCTACAATCACTATTGACGTGAAAAATGTATAAATGTCCAAGACAAAGCAAAACATAAGGAAAATTTAAATATTTAACATATTTATTTAAGCTCACACAATTCATCTTTCAAACGGGAGAATGCACGTGCAATAATAAAGTAGTTCAAAAAATTTCCTTTAAGGGCACCTATTATGTTAAAAAAATCTGGCTAATCTGATTAATACAAAGATTACTTGACTGTACTTTTCAAAAATGTGTATATATATATTCTATATTGTATAGTAAATTTTATGCATAATACATATATTCGTATGTGCCAAAATTTAGGAGCATTCAATAAACGCTCAGTTTTCGTTTTAACACTAAACTTACCGACATTTTATATACATATACCTACCTATTCCTATCAATGGCGGTCAAAAGACGCTTTGCATTTTGACATTGTGTTCTTTTCTAGTCGATTATAACTAATACAGAATTTATCATGGACAATAATACATAAAATAATCATCATGTAATAAGGAGAAAATTTTTATTTATTTATTTATTTTGGATTTTAGCTATATACATTTTTAGAAAGAAGAATAGAAATTGAAAAGTTATATTTTATGTCAGTAATTTACATAGATATCGTTATTCAAATTAAAACAAAATTTATTCGTCACCGTAGTTTTTACATTTTATCTAAAAAATGCAATCCTTACCACATTATGATTTACTGCAATTTCTTTCATGCATTTTTTTTTAAATCTCTACTTTGAAAACTTTGGGATATACATAAATAATATACTCAACTTTGGGAATTTAAATCCGTTAAAACTAATTAATTAAATTGTTACTTTAAACTGCCGTTACTTTAAGTACGCGGATATTTAAAATATTCTCATAGTAGTACTAAATGACGGTATGGATATTTTAACGGAGTTATAAATCTTAAAAATGCAAAATAACCAGAGAACATTAATATTTTGCGTAACAATATATTTATTTTTAAAAACTATGAAATTTAAAATTTTTTTTTTCCACATAAATGGTTTTTCACATAAAAATTTGATGATATTCAAGGAACAGTTTTCTTTCCATTAATACACAAAAATTCTTAAAACGTTGTGCATTTCAAGTAAAGTTTCTATAAATGTATTTAAAGCACCGCATCCTGAGGTAGAAAATACTGTACTTTCTGAACATGAACTACTGCACACATTGAGTCTTGTTCAGTCAGCAAACGATTTTCAAAAAGTAACAATTCCATCATTTATTTTTTAATTTTCATTTTGCATTTAGATTTTGTCCGTGAAGGATTTTTTAAAATTTTTCTGTACAATATGTAACTATTCGATTTTCCTGTTTTTCGTTTGTTCCTTCGACTTATTCTGACGAGTATGTCTGAAAGGTATGATTTGCGGGTTTTTTATAAATGATTTGGAACGAAATGGGAAAGTGTATGTAATACATGGTGCATGGAAAAATGGATTGATTGCTGTAAATGCTTAATGATCGGTTTTCAAGAAAGCTATGCGTTTGATTAAAAAGGATTTGAGTGATGGATATATGTATTTAGGAATGCCGAAAGCGCATCGTGTATAAAAATATCTGTAAGGAAGAATAGCTGGTTCGAAGAAAGTAAACTGAGAATGCTTGAGATTCTGCTGTTGACGAATATGTGGGTGCGAAGTCGAATCGTGACTTCATTTTTTCCGAATTTAATGTTTCGAAGAAAACAGTTACGGATTGGATGAGTTTTTGCTGAGAGGATGAACGGAAATGTGTGTGAAAGAAATTTTCCCTCCTTTAGAACTTTCCTGAGTGCAGGTAAGCCTTTTTCTTTAATCTACAATTCTAATCTACGATTCCCTTTTACCTTAAGAAAAATACAATTTTCATTTTTATGCATCACTGCTTTTTAATTTTTTATTTCACATAAATATCTTTATTTTTATTGCAAAATTATAATTTGTAAATTCTCGGAACACCTATTGCTAAATTATGTTGCTTGGCTATCGATTCTGATCGCCAAAAACACCTATCGCTAAATTACGTTGCTTTTCAACGGATTTCTATCGCCAGAAAATTGGCATTGTTAAGGGTGTATTAACCGAAATAAATATTTTTTTTAATATCAAGGAAATTGATTAAACATGTATTTTATTAATTTATTTATAGTAAAATAACTTATTCTTTTTTGAGGCATTTCACTATTACTTTTTTCCCCTTCAGCCAAGGTGAAGAATGGCGTCATTTAAGAACTAAAACACAAAAACATCTGTTAAAACCTGCTTCTATAATGGCATATTTAGATCCATTACAAGATGTGTCAACAGATTTTGTGAAGAGAGTATTTCAAATTAGAGATCAAAATAAAGAAATCCCTGACATGACAGAAGAGCTGTATAAATGGGCGTTAGAATGTGAGTATTTTACTTTGGGAAATCAATTTAATATGTTTCATTTCTATATATTGTTGCGTAGATTGGGGTTCGAAAATTTTATGCAAATTAGTTCTCAAAGAGCAAGACAGTTCTTCAGAAGCGATAGAAATTTATTGTCGAAAAACAATCCTTGAAATACAGAATATACAGCAAAATTCGTAGAATAAATCTCAAAAGGTCTTCACACCTTCAATAGCGCCCAGACACAATTATCAGTGTCTAAAATACAAGTATTTTAAAGATTATTCCCAAGCACTCACTCGTCCTACAACAGCCGCAGTAATAACTAATCGCTGGTCGAGTCTTCTTGGTCAAATCAATACTATTCTTTGACGGTCAAAACAAGACCTACTCAGTTCCGGCGAGCGGGTTTCTATTTATAGGACTCTCGCAGGAACGTCTTAAGGCATGGGCCAACTGTGCCCAGGCCCAGGGCCTCACCTTCAGTTGGGGCCTCGTTTAGTTTTGGACTCAATAAGACAATGATATGGGTAATTTTAATGGGGTCAGATATTATTCCCATACATATTCTCCGAAAAACAGAGAATTTCAAATGACACGCCATCTGGCAAAAGTGGCAAGACTGCATTATTATGTGATGACTGATGTATATGTCTATAT
Source organism: Trichonephila clavata (assembly GCA_019973975.1). Classification (NCBI taxonomy): domain Eukaryota; kingdom Metazoa; phylum Arthropoda; class Arachnida; order Araneae; family Nephilidae; genus Trichonephila; species Trichonephila clavata. The sequence goes on along the minus strand of BMAO01013186.1, from coordinate 87,724 downwards.
CTAAGCCTAATACCATAAGCAATCATTCAACTCAGTCGAAATGAGGTCATCGGTCGAGTAGGTTTGAGCCTTGTGTGCACATTTATTTGTTTCAAATTACCGTTTGAACGCATGCATGAACGAATTATATACCGTTTACTTTTCAAGATGTCAGGTAGGACATAATTTTGTATAGAGGCCCAGGGCCTTAAAAATCTTATGATTTCTCTAGGCCCAGGGCCTTAAAGAGTTTTAAGATGTCCCAGAACTCACGGATCTTTCGAAAAAATCCACTTGCGTCTATATATATATATATATATATATATAGATCAGGATACTAGTAGATTTCTCCTCTAATTTCCAGAAGACTTCATAGAGTCGCGAACTCGCCAAAAATAGTTGCGAACAGGGCCACCAAGTCGCCAACCTGGTCGCTAAAAATGATGGCAACTTGACTCTATCGCAAAGTTTCCATTGAATCGCCATAATAATGAAATGAACGGTGTTGCCTTCAAATACTACAATTTTAACATAAAATAAATACAACATAGAATAATATTAACGTATTACAAATCCAAATATAAATTATTTACTCTAATTTAGGTATTCTTCGCACAAAATTTTTAACAATATATTACAATAATTTGCTTACAATTTTCATTAGTTCTATGTAAAGTACTGCATTAAAATGTTTTTAATTTGCAATTGTGGGAAGGAATTAAAACAATTAAAAGTTTATATTAAAAATATATATCGTATTTCAAACGGTACTGAAATGAAAAAGGAAAAACAAAACAAAAACAAAAAACTTTTACAGACATTAAAACGAAAAAAAAAATAACAAAATAGTCTCGAATCGAAGATTCTTTTCTTACAGTTTGTTGGAATGCGGGAGAATTCACTTAAAAATTTTTAAAAATGGATGTAGTACACTAAAGAAAGACTTTTTTAATGCAATAAACTTCAATATTATTCAAAAAATATGCTTAAATTCTGAGTATTAAATTTTATTTTTCATTTGTGTAGCTGTTTCTTTGGTGGGATTAGACACCAGACTAGGGTGTTTGGAAAGCAATTTATCTCCAGATTCTGATGCTATGCAGATGATACAATCTGTTCTGACACAGTTTGAATGCATGAATAAATTAGAAGCATTTTCAGGAAATATTCAGTTCTGGAGATATTTTACAACACCCATGTGGAAGAAGTTCACAAAGGCTTCTGATATTTATGCTAAGTAAGAAAAACTTTTGTGATATTATTTGATATCGTTTTATTTGGATGATATGCATTATATGTACTACTTAAATATTATATCGTGCATCAATTTCGACAAAACAAAGGAACGTCGCCAATTCAAAAAATGTCGCCGAATGCTGTCATTGTTAATATTACTGTGGTCGAACATGCGCTGGACGGTTTTCTACTACTGGCAGCATCTCAGAGCATTTGGCGATGTCTTTTGATTTGACAAAATTGATCAAAGGTCGCACTTAAGCACTTAATATTTTTTTTATCATAGCATGATATAATAATAACAGTTAATGAAAAATTTAATTTTTCAAAAATTGATTTTTATCTAAAATTTTGTGATTTATATTTCTCATTTTCTTTACAAAAAACTAACAAATAAAATATATGTTTCAGTAGTAAGAAGAAATATTGTTATAGCTACTATAAATTGTAGAATACACGAATACGTTAAAATTTAACTGTGAAATAATTTCTTACAATTATAAAAATTAGTAAAACGTAGCCATAAAATCATGATCTGAAAAATAATCTATTATACTATTAAATCCTCTGATTTTTTTTTCCATTTGTGCTTAGCGTTAACTTATGCAATGTATTTCGCTGAGGAGTTAGTCTATCAAACTAGGTAAAACAACAATTATATTCTTAGACATTTAAATATTTTGTCTTGACGAAAAATGTCTTACCGAATGTAGTTCTAATAACAACTTCTTAAATTTAACTTTCGTTACTTTCTTACTTCATTTTGGTTACTTTTTAATGATGCAAATTAGATATTTATCCATTCTCTATAATAGTGATCGGCAAATCATGGTTCTTTACATAGACTGTTGCGGCTCCTTAGAATTTTTCCTTTTTGTATTAAAAAGATAGTTGTGAGACAGCCATTGCTCAACAGTTCTTTGTCGAAACTCATCACAAAGCAATTTTATTGGGAACCGTCTGTTGTCACAAATTTTCTCATTCACGATTTCAACCAAATCCTCATTACGACCACACCGTGTTTTTTCACGAATATTGGTGCACTCATCATTGAATTGTCGAAACCATTTTCTCATTGTTCCATCACTCATTACATTTTCACCACAAGCATCTATAAGTTGATGATAAATTTCAACTGGGTTAAACATTCCTTGCGTTAAAAAAAAACGGATTACAGAGAACACACTTCACAGTCTGCTGGATCGGCAATAGTCTTAAACATTTTGAATGCTCACACATTCTGGCTGTAATGGCGTCACTGTGCTGACATCAACCAGAGACAAGTGTGTGTAAGAGTTGAATTCCGATACTACCACTGCGTTTGCAGAAGAGCGAAATGGTGCTTGGGGGGGGGGGGTCCAAAAATAACATATTAATACATAACCTTGAATTTCTTAAAGTAGAATAATGTGGATGGCTATACAAATGTAATTTAAACCGAATACTAAAAGTTCTAATACTGTAAGATTCAAAAGTGATTTTATAAAATACGTATCCTAATATTCAAATATTGATCCTTCAACACCTCTTAATTCAGAATTTTTCTTCAATGCCAATCAATTATAAATTGATCAGCTGAATCACATTTGACTGTATTTTTATACCCAAAAAAAATTCTAGACTTCATTTATAAACTTTCGAACAGACATGTAAAATTTATTGCGTTTAAGTTTTTATTTATAATTGTATACATAAATTCTGGGTTTAATTTGTTGCAGAATTGCATTTAAATATATCAATAAATCATTAGAAGATATAAAACTGAAAGAAGATAGTGAAGACCTGAAGCTCACTTTGTTACAAGCAATGCTGGCAAAGAAAGATTTAAGCGTAAAAGATGCGATGGTTTTTGTTGCTGACATGCTAATGGCTGGAATTGAAACAGTAAGTATGCACAAAGAAAATGTAATTACACTAAATAATGAAATAAAGTAAGTGTATAAATTATAGTTTATATTTGAAAAATTTCCTACAGAAATAGAGCCAATTATTATATGAAAACCTAATTCAAACCGAACATCTTTTGAAAAATATATATTTTTTTTTACTTTTACAAAAAGTAGATATTTTAATGAACCCTCTCCATTATCTCTAAATTAAGTAAATTTAACTTTATATCCTAATATTTTTCACTCAAAAATTGAGCTCATTATGTAATTATAATTTATCATCGAAAATTGCCACGAAAGAAATTAAACTACTTTTAGGGTGAAAGATAAAAAAAAACGCAATTTACATTGATTATTTTTAATTTTAGGAACTATTTTTCAATTCGTAGCAGCAACGTATGTATACGAAACGAATGATATTTTAGTAAATAAATCCCAGAGCCTTTAAACCGCAAGTTCAAAAAAACAATACATTTAACGCCCAAAATTAATAGATTTTATATTTAAAGTCTTAGAATTATTTACAGTAAGAATTAAATATTTATTAATAAAGCGCTGATTAAAAATCATTGAAAATGCTGATTGTTGTAAATCAAGTTAGGATATATAATTATACAAGAGATTGTTCCGAAAATAAGTTTCATCATTCTTTTTGTAAAAGAAGAGGAAAAAACCTGGTGATGAGTTTCTGGTAAAAAAAACAATCTCCACATTAGAAACCACATCCATTTCCCGGCTTAGCTACGGAAGAAGCATCAGCGCAGGAGGAATTCGCACATGCGCAGAGTGTCGAAGAAAGGAGAGCAGTACTAGACCTGCATGCCCGAGATTATTTGAGTACAAATCTCGATGACAGGCATACGTGTGTTGGCAACGTAGTTGTCAATGAAAATACCTGCTTTTATACGGTATGAGTAGGCGTGTAAGGCTAATGTGTCCGTCATCCATGAACGCCTGCAGAACGTGTATGGGGGAAAAGTCATGTCTCGTTGACTGATTAATCTCTAGTGATGTACGTTCAGAGAAGGAAGACAGACTTTGGAAGATGAAATTCGAAGTAAGCATCCTTCCACGTCTTTAAAGGAAAATAACCAAACTTCCAAACAACAAAATTTCCAAAAGAATGCTGAAGTTAAACAGGCTGTGTGATAACTCCTTGCATCGCAAGACACCGGGGTTTACCAGAGGGATACCTTTGAACTGCATGCCTACTACGACCCATGTCTTAATGTCGAAGGTGACTATGTTGAAAAATAGAGCAAGATGTGTAGTTCATGATGACATTGTATACTTTTTCTGCCAATAAAGTTTTCGTGTAAATAAAAAAACTAACGAAACTTTCGGAATGTTCCTCGTGCAATAGAAAAACTTTAAACGTGTCGCATCTTTCGGGTTCGGGTGTAATTTGAGACACCGAATCATTAGACATTGTCTTAAAAATAATCACTTTTATTTCAGTTCAATAAATTTATGATCAATCAGGGATTATAAATCGTGGAAGCAATTACCTTAGATCACAATTTTAAGCTCTTAAGGTAAATAATATTAAACACTTATTTAAATTTGATCCAATATAATCACTCATCTGATCTGTGTCTTGGGTTGACTACATTCAAATTGAAACCTTTTCGCTCTTACACCAAAGTTTCCTAAAGGCAATTCTCTAATTTCACTTTAATAACAGTGCAATTACTTACTCTAACACGCACATTGCTAGGGTTTAAATAACACTCAAATTAGCATAAAATCAAGTTCTCCCTACGGAAGGCAGTTTTAAGCTCAAACAATTGTCAAAGAAGTATTTTCCTGAAGAGGATTAGTCTAAGGACGCGGATAGAACCCATCACAAGCGTTCAACTTATTACTGTGATTAAAATGAAAATTCATGACATTTCTATTTACCCTTCAGTTATTTGTATGGAGTCCTATCTCAAGAGTAATTCGGAAATAACCTCGATTGTGGCGAGGTACTGGCAACGGTGATAGGAGTATCGATCGGTATTCCTTTATTTTAATTCTGTTTTTTAACAAGGTATTTTTATCACTTGATGTATGTATAGAGGTGTGTACTATGACGTAATCATTTCCCATTATTTATTTAACATAAAAAATATTTCACTTAAAGAGTCGATATGCAGACATACGAGTAAAGTGTAAAACAATGTTATTTGCTTACATTCTCGATTGGATGTAATCGGAAAGCAACCCTATTTTCGCTGGCAAAGAAATTTTCCCTCTCAAAATTCTTCGAAATTATTGAATTACTTTAAATGTACGTACTTTTTGCGTAAGATATTGCCATTTTTACATCTTAATTCTATTTTTAAAACATCGTGTTTAAATTAACAAGCGACATTAAACATTGTCTTCTCAGATATTTTGAGATTATGAAGTAACTGGATTGTTTGTGTGTGGAAATAATGCCTAAAACATTCCTGAGGGCATCATTACACTTACTGCCCTAATCCAGCCATCCCTATTTCGCTCCTGTTCCCTTTTCTTCCCAGAAGCCATAGTTTACGTAGTGTTTCTGCGAGTTATTTATCATTAGTATTAATGTTTAAAGAACTGGGTGGAGAATATAGAAGTTTAATTTATTTAGCGGTAAACCATTTCTGTATTTACATGACAAATATTTTTTGCAGTAATGCCTTGATACGTGATTTAAATTCAGACAGACATAACGCTGTTTTTCAGATTCAAGGGCTGCTTTCGGTCGTCAACACTCAAAAGGGCAATGCTCCGACAAGTGGGGGTGTTTCTCTTTTACCGTCGGCGCACCCAAAAACGTGAATACATTCCCTTTTTGTAAACAACGTGAAAGCTGTACTGAAACTCTAGAATGTTCTCTGGGGTTATTATGAAATTTCTGCTTTAAAAAATAATGGTTCATTGGACGTCAATTAAATTCGCAAGAATGAGTAGAATTATTTTGATTTTGGTTACTCAGCATAAGAGAGGTTTCATGACATTCTATTTTTTTCACAAAAAGTTGATTATATAAAATCTTTCTGCTAAACAATCCTTCTGATTTACGTTGACGATTGTATTGTAAATCTGTTTCTAATAGTATTTTTTGCAAAATCTAGAGGAAAAAAAATATTTGAATAAGTCTTGAGACTGACATTATGAGACTGAAATAATCTGAACTGAACTTCTTTTTTATAATATAGTTTTTTTAACGCAGTTACTTTGTGAACAAATTTAACCAATTCAATTTGCAGTAGTTTATTCTTGTAGGCGTTTCTTAATTCCGGTCTCCCAAATCTTACTTTTAACAACTGAATTGATGAATCATAATTCTCAGTTGATAATTAAAATCCGAAAATGGCGGACAATGCTTTGCCGTTTAAATAAATTTCCAAATGAGTAAATGTTTCTATTTTATTTAACACTTTGTTGTGTTTCCTATTGTGACCTCAAAGAAATAATAAAACCCAATGAATTTTACTAATCTCTATTAAACACATTTATACTAATTCGGGCAGCTTTAAAATCGTATTAACACAATTCTGTTGGATCTAGCATTTGATTCGGTTGTTGTAAATTAAATATTAAATGTATATGTTGCCACTCCTAATAAGTTTTGTAATTCCTGTTTGAACTCATTTACTATCTGCATTGTATCGTTTTCTTGCTTGAAATCTGGCAACTAAGTCATAGAGTTTTAGTTTTGATTCTGAAATCGCGGAATTTGTCCATTACGTTGTGTTAAGTTAATTTACATTATGTTTACGAAATAAGAAAATATTTTAAGTGTATTTCATCTCGAAGATGTACGTATTACAACAATTCTGTCAAACTCCTTCATGTAAATAGCCTCATTATCACCTCTATCTTGTGAATGTGAAATAAAATGTATTTAAAAACCAAAGAAGCGATCTGAGTCATAACAGTATAGATGACGCTGCAAGTCATGTGAGAGATGTATACGCGTTTGGCTTGTAGAGTCAGAATCATGTAATGTTCTTTGTGTTGTGTACATGTCTTCCGTGTTGTCTGCAAAATAAACAAAATGCCAAAGGATGAACTGAATTATTGAATAAAGAATGAAAGATGCATTGAAATTATAAAAGTCTACCTGACCATGGAATATATTAACTAAGGAAATACAATATTTGGCGCCCAGACGTAAAGCTGTAAGCTCGCTCGAATCGACAGAAATCAGGTAGGCGATTATATATCTTTTAAAAAAATGGAAAAGCAACTGGAAGACGTTAAAAGTTAAAAGAAAATTATTAGATCTCTAACGACTAAACTAATAACGAAAATTAAATGTATAATTAAAGATGAATCTATTTCTCATGAAATTAAAATTGAAGATCTAATTGAATGCAAAGAACAATTACTTGATTAACAGAATAGTTTGAATAAATTAAATGAAAAAATTGAATCTCTCATAAATTTGGAAGAAATTGAAAAGGTAGTTGCATCAAGTGAGGAATATTCCGAAAATATAATAAAATGGTTATCGAGAGTATCTAGATTTATAAAAGAAAGTACTAAGATTTTAAATAGGAATGATACCGATAACTCATTGGATAGTTCTATCAGTGAGGGAACTAAAATTGTTTCGGAATCTAAATTTGCAAAACTTCCTAAGCTTAATATAATAAGTTTTTTGGGGATTCAATTTCGTGGCTTGAGTTTTGGAGTCAGTTCCAAACAGCCATACATGAAAACGGTTGTTTAACAAAAACAGTACAAAAATTTGCTTATTTGAAAGGTTTACTTGGAGGAGTAGTATTAAATGCTATAAAAGGGTTTGCATTAACCAAGGAGAATTGCGAAAAGAGCGTAAGTTTACTTAAATCGAGATTTGGTCGCGATGATCTCATAATTAAAGCCATATGAATAAATTACTTAACTTCGAATCTGTTAAAAAATTTTCAAACATAAGGGCGTTACGTCGTTTATATGATGAGCTAGAAATTAATATACGATCTCTTGAAAGTTTAAATGTAGTATCTGGTACCAATGGTCAACTTTTGTGTCCTATATTATTGAAATTAATTCCAGACGATATTATTTTGGAATATAATCGTAAAAGAAAATCTAATTCACAATTTGATGTTTCGGAGCTAGTTAATTTTCTAAAAACAGAAGTGGAATGCCACGAAAATTCTTATTTATTGCATGAACCTAAAAGAAACAAAATTTATTATCCTAATAATTATTCTCCCGAAGAAGGTTTCAAAAAACCATTTAATCGTAGTATTCCTACCGCTACAACATTAAGTACAAATATTAAATCAAATTGTTTATTTCTCAATGTCATTCTAAAATTCAACCCTGTAAAAAATGTAAGAAAAAATCTCATCACGAATCGATTTGTTTTCAAAAGACGCAAAGCGAAATGAATAGTGAGTTGGCTCAAAATAAAAAAGAAAATTTAGCTGTTGTATCTAGTATTTCGAATTTAGATCGAAGAATGGTGGGTCGCAGTCTGTATTTCTTCAAACATGCGTAGTTGATTTACGATTCCAAAATACAAGGATTGAAGCTAATTTATTATTTGATTCAGGAAGTATGAGGTCATTTATTTGTAAGAATTTAGCTGAACGGCTTAATCTTCCAGTAACACGAAAAGAACATTTGTTATTATATTTTATACATTTGGAAATAGAGAACCTAGCGAAAAGATATTTGATGTGGTCAAGGTCATCATTAGCAATAAAACCCAACCAGATAAGAGCGTAGAATGCGAATTATTATATATATATAGTTTCAGATACTATAATAAATGCAGTTTTTCCAACACCCAATCTTACTATGGCTCAGTCAGATTTACAGATTGTATGTCTTTCTCAAAGCAATAAAGAGATTTATGTTTTAATAGGAGCGGATCTTTACTGGCAGCTTTATACTGGTTGTATTAAATGGATAAATAAAAATCTATTTCGTGTTGAATCAATATTTGGGTGGACATTAACGGGCAATAATAATTTAAGAAAAAATATAGATTCTATTGTAGAAAATTTGTGTTTTTGTGAACACCAATCAAATTGCAATTCGAAAGTTATTTGTTGGAGGATATCAATTCTCAAATGCGTAAAATTTGGGGAATCGACAATTTAGGTATAACGGACAACATAGAAAGAGAATCATCTGAGGAAGAAACATTAAAACAATTTGAACAAAATATAAAATTTAAAATTGGTAGATGCGAGGTTAGATTGCCTTTTAAGGATGAAGTAAATATGACTAGTAATTTTAATTCGTCAAAAAATAGGTTAAAGGGTTTAGCATCACGATTTAGGGAAGATAATTCCTTGTATGAAAATCATACAAGTGTTTTAGATAGTCAGCTGACAGATGGAATTATAGAATCAGTAAATACTGAAAATTTAAATCAAAATCTTATTTATTATATGCCCCATCATCCCATAATCAGAAATGATAAGGAAACAACTAAATTGAGAATTGTACTTGACGCTTCATCAAAGGAAAAAAATTGTTTCTCGTTAAATCATAATTTAAAGACAAGACCTAATCTAAATCCAAATCTATTGATATTACTTTTAAAATTTAGAGAATTTAGAATAGGATTAGTTTCCGATGTGGAAAAGACTTTCCTTCAAATAGTTTTGGCTGAAGAAGATAGGGATTGTAAAGAGATTTCTTTGGTCAGATAAATTTCCTCCAAATAATTTAAAAATTTATAGAAACAAAACAGTTACTTTCGGTGTAAAATCTTCACCTTTTCTCTTAGCAGCAACCATAAAACACCATATAAAGAATTACGAAATATCACATCCTTTAGCACATAAAGTTTTAAATGAATACTTATATGTAGATGATTTAATAACAGGAACAAATACAGTTAATGAAGCATTAGAGTTGTCTAAACATGCTAAATTAATTTTAAAAGATGCAAATATGAAAGGAAATGGAAAACAAATTCTATAGAGGGTCAAAATTGGGAAGAAAGTAAATTTGAAAACAAACTCATAACGAAGCAGTACCCATAAAAGTTTTAGGATTAATTTGGAACACTTTAACTGATGAATTTAAATTAGACTTGTCATATATTCGGACAATACGAGAACATTTAAGAGAGCAGAAATTGAACTGAAACCGTCCTGACGTGAAGGAATTCTCCGCATCAAGGGGTGTAAAATGGAAATATATCATCGAAAGAGGTGCATGGTGGGGCGGATTTTACGAAAGAATCGTCCGATCCGTAAAAACAATTTTAAGAAAAGTTATTGGCAAATCATCTTTAACTAGCGAAGAACTAGAGACTGTTTTATGTGAAATTGAAGCAGTATTAAATTCGCGTCCATCACATATATCGATTCAGATTCTACTGGAAACTTTCCATTAAATCCATCACATTTCTTGTTAGGGAGAAGATTAACTAGTTTACTAGCAGCGAAACTTTCTACTATAGATTGTGTTGAGGATAAAAAGGTGATTATTAAACGATTCAACTACCGCGAAAGACTGTTAAATAACTTTTGGAAGCAATGGAGAAAGGACCTCTTTTAAATTTGAAATCGGTACATTTTGTGAATCCAACGAAAGAGACTGAATTCAAAATCAATGATATTGTATTGATACATGATGATCGATTACCGAGAAGCCTATGGAAGTTGGGTAAAGTAGTAGAAATCTTTACAGGCTGTGATAAAAAAAGTTAGAGCTTGTGCAATAAAAACTGAAAATTCAATTATAAAAGGTCATGTGCAACTTTTACATAATTTAGAAATACCTAACTAAATACTATAAATACAAATTTTGAACTCTTTATTTTAAACTTTTAAGTGCATTTCATTATTTGCAACTTTAAGTGCATTTCATTATTTGGAACTTTAAGTGCATTTATTTGAATTTATTATTATTTGTATTTTATTGCATTTATTTGAAATTGTTGTATTCAATTTTAAGCTTTTCAGAAGTTTATTAACTGTCGTTTAACTTTAAATTCATTATAATTGTGAAATTTATTTGCTATTTAAATTTTTCTCCTATGATTTAACATAATTTAATGGATATTAGGAATGTTATTAATGTTTGAATATTGAATGTATTATTATTCTAGGTGAAATTCTGAAGTGTTAACATTTAAATTTAGAATAACGCAAGTAATATTAATTTATTTAAGTTATGAACTGTTCGTTCATAGGGGGTAAATTCGTGTTGTAAATTAAATATTAAATGTATAGATGGCGCTGCAAGTCATGTGAGAGATGTATACGCTTTTGGCTTATAGAGTCAGTCATGTAATGTTCTTTGTGTTGTGTACATGTCTTCCGTGTTGACTGCAAAATAAACAAAATGCCGAAAGATGAACTGAGTTATTGAATAGAGAATGAAAGATATATTGGAATTATAATAGTCTACCTGACCATGGAATATATTAACTAAGAAAGTACAAAATCGGTTTCTGTAAAATCCTGTCCACTGATAACTATCCCCGAAACATTTGAAACATCTTTTAATATTGTAATACACCTATGAGTTCGTAACCTTTTCTCTATATTTTTCTCTATCTAAAACCTTTTTTCCATGTTCCCAATATCGATAAGTCTTTCAGTTCTAGATTCGATTTTTTTCCAACAGTTTTTCTCAATTAACTGGTTTCTTATATCAAACTGGGTTTCAAGTTTAGGATCTATTAAAGCTTCCGCTTACCGAAATGTCAATGTTTTGAAGTTACTCGAGTTATAAGATTGCTGTAAACGTGATACGCTTTGCGTTTGTTCCATCTAAATCCATAGTTCAGTTATGGATGAAATCAGAATTACCAATTAATTGTAAGCAAATTTATCAAATAGAAAAAGAACGCCTACCTCAATCGAAGACCGATAACGAATTATATTAAGTCTGGCGTTACAAGATGTACCGATTAGTAGTCCCTTATTTTAGTTTCATCCTTCGGCAAGGGTATTTATATTAGGGTATGAATAATTCCATAGAAACAATTCCATTCCTTTTCTATTATTTATTAAACACGAAAAGACGTTTCATTTAAAAAGGACGATACACAGAAAAAGTAAAGCAGCGTTATTTGCTATTTGACCTAATCGGAAAGCACCTCTTTCCGTTGGGGAAAAAGGAAAGAGATTTTTTTGTTTCAAAAAAAAATTTCTCAACTGGGCAAGCAATTATTAAGCTTACAGCTGGGTAACGGTAACGGTTATAGATTTACGTGGAACCTTAGAGAAATTTCTATCATCCACCATCATAATAAGTGGAAAAAAAAAAGAATAATTTGCTGAAGTGTTACATAAGAATATAAAGCAGTCCACAATGAGTACAGCGCAACAACACTGGTGGAGGGTGAATGGGAAACCACTCATCCAGTTTTTTTAGTTTATGACGTCAGATCTCTGACAACCACGCCCGTCTTTCAACCGGCTGCCGCATTTCGACGGAACGAGGGAAGAAAAGGGAGGAATTTCTTTAAGATCAAAGATTAAAGAGAATATTATTCTTAAGTCCGTTACTCATTACCGCTTTTATATCTACGTGCGGTTATTGAAAGGAGATTTTAAATAACTACTTGGAAAAAAGTAAGAAAAGGTGGAGAAGTTTAAAATAGGATCAAGTTGTCACACTAAACGCCTGCAAAAGCTTGCATGGAGGAGAGGGGAAGCTTACAGCTGTTCTAGTGTGATTATTGTATTACTGCAGGTTTGTTGGCTATAAAATCACAACATATGCTCTGCCATTAAAGATCCCGCCCAATTATTCCAATAAGATTTCTTTGGACAAAAAACCTCTTTCAGCGGCAAATTCATCGGGAATTGTAAATCACATACGACGATACGCCTATAAAGGTGTAGTGTGTCTGTAACTCAAGTTTTTTTTAGAAGAAAGAACTCATATTCATGATGAATAAAGAAGTAAGAGGCCGACAAACAAAGGCGTTAAAATATGTGAGAACAGTTGATTTTCGCAACTTTCTGAACATTTAACGGACTCTTTAGTACGGGGTAGTCATCAGAAAATTAGGCTACTGAAAGTTCTATATTCGATGGGTATCGAAAACTTTAACGGAGATCTCCACAATCATTCGAATGGGCTCTGCCTTAAGTTAAGTTTTTTTTTTTTTTTTTTTGCCCATACAATCGAAAGGGGAGAAGTTTTTGAAAACAATAGTGACTGACTACCAGATTCGGGTAGCGTAGGTGAGTGAGGAAACGAAACAATTATCAATGACATTCTGATTCTCCAGAGTGAGGAAAAACCGTCAAGCTAAGTCTGGGAGGAAAGCTATGGCCTCTGTAGTTCGCGGAATGCTAAGAAATCCTTATTGCAGAATTTGTGGAACGTGTTACAACATTCACTTCTGAAATTAATTGTAACACTTCGGGGAAACGCTAAAGGATCCTCAGGAACAAACGTCGGAGTCTGCTAACATCTGAATTAATGTTCCTACACGAAAATATTTGACTTTTCTCGGGGAACACAAGTCCTTTTGCACCTATTCAAATGGGGCCTTTTTAATAATCCCCTCAAGCGCGGACATTTCCCCCCTACTTCTTAACTCACCTGAAGAAGACACTTGGGGCACAGAGCTTTGCTGACGATGTGGAATTTTAAAACGCCGTGGCAAGTTCGTTGAAATCGAGTTGAGTTTTATGCAGAAGGGGTTTGTAAGTTGATAAAACGCTGTAATAAATGCTTGAATGTACATGGTAACAAGTTGAAAAATGGAGAACAGTTGTATTTTAAGTTGTAAATAAAAAGAAACTGTTACATATATGCGGGTTTTCTATTTATAGTGAAAAGGAGGTTACTATCCGAATTTCCTCTGGAAGTACTCTGGACAAGCTTACATTAAAATCTATTTAACAAACCACACATATTTGGCATTCAATGTATTATTTATTCTGAAACAACTATCATATTGGAAATTTATAAGATTGATAGATTCCCGACAACTGGATTAAATGAGTTTAGTTGGATGAAAATATTTACTTTTAAAACAGTGAAAGTCTTATATGCATTCTGAAAAAGTAACAATCGTCAATACTTATTTATGACGCCTGCGATGCGTAGGTATAAATTATTTTGATTTGAAAAAATTATTGTTATTATTTATATTAAAAGTACTTTTTGTGTTAAAAAATAATTCGCTATCTCATGTGAACGTGAGTTATATTAGTGTCTCACTATAAAGCAACACGACGGCTATTGGCGACGGACCTCGCGATTTTGAGCCTCGGTCAAGGGCATCTAAGCTGACATTCCTCACTCCTAACTACCACACTAACGGGATGAGTCGACAAATTTAATGCGCACCGGCCCCCTCTACACGGTGGGTCTTCAGTGGCACCAGAACCCTACCAGGAGTTCGTGACTAAAACTACTAGGCTACCGTGGCCACATTTGTCATCTCAAAGAAGTATATCTATTTTCTTATTTATCATTAAGTTTCTACTAACTTCACACAAAGAATGAAGCAAGTGAAAACTAAAGTTCCGATAATCGAACAGTGAATTGATTACCGTATGTAATAAATTGTATAAAATCAATTTTAATAAGATTATTTAAAATTTTACAAATGTAAACTTTACAATGTTTTCTGTTGCTTACATTTTTGCACATATAAATATCATTTTAAAGACTATTATTGTATTAGTTGTAATTTATATAAATCGTAATTTATATATGTTAAGGTAAAACCTATTTAATGTGTCTAATTTGAAAATGAATCAACGTAGAAACACAAGAAATTTGGAGGAAATGTACACTAAACAGTTTCTTATTGAATCAACACATAGATTTGTATAAGTTTAACACAAATATACTTTACAACAAAAAAGTACTGTCAAAAGAAAAATTCATTATTGGAGTAAGCAAAATATCACATAAAGAAAGTTGTATTGGAAACATTACAAAAATGGGTTAAAATAAGAAATACTCGTATGTCCACTCCTAACTGCAATACATTGGTGGCATCGACATTTCCATGCTACCAATTAAGTTATCGGATACCGAAATGGGAAGAGAGGATGAAATATGGAGTAGCCCTTGTTTCAGCTCTTCAGCTCATGTAAGAACTTTGGACTTAAAACACCACCATGTCTACCAAGGTAGCCTCAAATATGCGCTATCGGATTCAGGTCTAGAGATTGAGCTGGCCATTCCATTCGCTCCAAATTATAATCCTTGTGGGGGTGTTGGTCTAATCGGCACCGCTCTCTCTCCGTCCTGCGCGGCTCTAGGTGTTGGGGGAAACAAAGCATCACCAACAACTTCCATAATAACAATTAGTTTTATTTATCCTTTAAACACACACTTAAACATTCACAAGTGAAACTATAAAAGGAAACCTAGGAGTGATATATAAAGCGTTATCTTATCTTAATACCCAACTCTAAGTAAATCCGACTACATGAACTAGATAAGGAGAACAAGCACTGATGAACCGATAGCTAATTCTAATTCTACTATCTTAAATATTCAATCTAATAATTTAATCTAAGCAATTACTCCCTTAACTCGCGCTAAGTTTGTGAATGAAATATTGCAATATTCACACTTACGTAACAGCTTCCCGGCTCCTTCTATCTTACATCTACAAAACCTAGATTACATACAGTCAAACTAATTTAAAAATCACTGGATCTTCTTGAAAGGCTGTGAATTAATGTGAATGCTAGCCCCAAAGTTTCCCCAAGAGGATTAGTAGGAAAAATGTCACGAATAGACCCGTCACATCCTGAAAATAATTCTTAACGAGCTCAGCTCGGCAGTAGCACACACAGGAATTTCTCAAGGGGGTGGGGGGACCCAAGGTCAAAAGTCCACTATTCTCGTACCATACTTCAATACGCCGCCCAACATATTCTTTTAATAAACAAAAAACAGTAACAAATTATTTAATGAATGAATTATTAGCATTAATTAATAAAATTAATTATTAATAACAAATACTTAATAAGTTTTACGTACTATATACATAGAAATCTAGGGTTTGAAGGGGGGTCCGGGGACTCCCCCCTTCTGTGCACCACTGCATCTCGGTGATTTCGTGCATTATCATCCATCGGAAGGCATTACCAATAGCAGCGGTGTATGGATGAACATATCGATCAATGGTTTCACACCGGTTAGAATTCCCCCATGGATCCCATGAAGGTCAGTGTGACAATCTAGAGAGATCTCTGCCCAAACCATGATTCCATCACCTTTGTAATTGTGTCTTACAACATTGTTAGATTGGTTATATCTGGTTCGTTGTTCTTTCCAGATCAGCAGACACCCTGAGTATAAACCTGGATTCCTCTGTGAATAGTACAAAAGTCCACTAATCTCTGGCCCAGGAAACGTGTTCCTTTGTTCAATATAAAGAGGAACATCACATAACTGATCATTTTGTATAGACGCTTGCATTGTAAATGCGTTTCTGCACCACAGTAGTGAAGATTCGTGTTCCTGATACGATAAAATGATCTGTAATCAGCTGAGGTATCGTAGTGCTTCTTCTCATTCAGTCTGAAAGAGTTAGAAAGAGCTCTCCTTCAGGTTTTCTAACTCGTGATAGACCTGGAACATGTTTTCTAGCTACTTAGTCTTTAAATTTCACCTGAACCCGCGATCGTTGAATCACACTGGGACCCAACTTGAGACACTCTAGCAGCATCTGCTTGTGATAAGTCTTTATCCATCCATCCTAAATGAATCCAGTAAATAATTTATCCAAGACATTTGTAGACTCATCTGGATATTGTCAACGAAGTTAATAAAAACTATTGATTATCAACAATCATACACATATCATACACATTTTGCATAATTTATCTAATTTTCACTTAAATGCCCCCTTCTTTAAAATAAAAGTTATGAAAAGTTTTGCATGATTTTTTTAAAGTATGTTATTATTATTCATATAAACAATGAAATTTATTGTTGCTGCCATTTTTTTAATAGCGAGCTTCGAAAATTTCACTGTACTTTAACTTCTGGAGGCGAGTGTATAATTGAATTTTACTTTTAGACATCTCACACAGTTGGTTTTCTACTTTACCATTTGGCTAAAAATCCAGAAAAGCAAGAGCTTTTATATCAAGAAATTAACAGACTGCTTCCATCTAAAGATATGAAACTCACCCCAACAATTTACGATGAACTACGTTATTTAAAAGCTTGTGTCAAAGAATCAATGAGGTAGTATCTGTTTTGAATATTCTCCTTCACCAATTATTTACTCACGACTTTTGTACCTAAAATAAATTTGTAACTAATATAATTTTTTTAATCTCTCATTTCGGTTATTAAAATTGAAAATCAATATTATTTCAAGTTCTGAGGGATCTTTTGCTACAAAATTAATTGTAAATATTATCTGTTAAAAGAAAATTGAAAAGTTAAAAAGTCTTGTTTTAAATTTACAAATTTGACTGATAAATATTTAATACAAAATTGATAGAAATAATATTTTTCAATTGTGAATTTTAATTTTATTTATTTATGAAACCTGCTACTGATTAAATTGGCAGCATCTAACATGTTTGAATTTTAAAACTAAATAACTACAGATATGATATTCTTTTCCATTCTTATCTACATTATTTACTTAAATATGATAGCTTTTGATTCAAAAGTTATAAAATTTTTCTCAAAATTAAGTTACAAATGAAATGTTTTTATTTATAAATAAAAGAACTTAGACTTAAATATGCCGAATGATAATGTACTATATTATTTAGAAAAAAGATTGGAAATACAAAAAAAGAAAAATATTTTATCTCTCAATGAATAAAATTAGCACTATTCAAGATGATCCATTACATTCAGTAGTGAAATATATTTCTAGAGCTGCAACAAAACATTCCCTTTATCAATCTCCAACTTCTCTTTTTATAAGGTAGTGCAATTTTTAAACTTTGGTCCACGATCCCTCGGGTTTATCCAGTATTTTTCTAGAGCAGTAGTCTTCAAACTGTGTTCCACGGAACCTTGAGGTTCCACAAAGCATACCCAAGGGTTCCACGAGTCACAACAAAAAAATTGAGAGGAAATAAATATGTATGCAAAATGGGTTCAGATTCTCTATGAAGTTTATACAAGTATCTGAAGCTCTTGCTATTCTTTAAAACTGAAAATTTTATTTATATATAACAATTTTATTTTGCAACACTTTTTAAACTTTTAGTATAATAAAAGAATATTAAAACGTTTTATCTTTATATATGTACTTTCTACTAGATTATGAATATTCCATTGTTTACTATCTAGGGTCCCACGAGATAATTTTATACTCGTTAGTTTGCACAATGTCTTGCAAAGCTAAATAGTTTTCTAATGGAAAATGTACTTTTGCATTTGTGGAAAAAAGACCTTTAATGAAGCGAGGAAACAGCTTATCAAGGGATCATCAGATTCTATGTTAAAATCTAAATTTAAGCAAGAACAGTTTCTAAATTTTAGGTTGAAAATTCATACAAATTACACGGGATTTCTTACACAGCTATAAGCATCTTAATGCCATTCAGAACATTGAGTTGAAGGGAAATATATTTCTCAGTGTAAATGGCTACAAAAACAAATTAAACTTAGAATATGTAACGTGATTGCATTTAATCTCAATAGACCTAGATTTTTACAGTTTGTGGGAAAAAAACAAGCACATATCTCAGTTACTAAATATAATGCAAGGATGGGTGACACTTGGATCACAAATTAATATTATTAATGAGTAAATTATATTAAAACAGATAAGAATTTTTTAAGAATAAATACAATAATTTTTTTTATAATATTCTTTACATAAAGAGCTTATAGCATGTTGCTCTACTTTAAATATTATTTTGAGATATATTCTTCGAAATATGTGTATGGAATGGAAAACACTTTCTTGTTCTAGGGGTTCTACGAAAACATTTCCTAGTTCTAGTGGTTCCACGAAAGCAACTTCAAGTTCTAAGGGTTCAATGAGTTGAAAAAGTTTGAAGACCACTGTTCTAGAGGATCCGCGATGGTCTCTCTTCTAATGTTGAGATATCCATCTTTTTGAGACTTTAAAAGACCTCGGGGAAAAATTGAAAGATGTACCATTCTAGACTAGATTACTAAATTTCCTCAAATGAAAACTTCTGCTCAAACATGTATTTCTATCAAGAATATTAATTCAGTTCGTATTTTTCACAGCAACATAGTCCTTACTACAGCGTAATTTTTTTAATTAAATGTTTACTGTTTTCTTGAAAAAAAAAAGTATTAAAATAGTCTGCATAAATTGCAGAGACAGTCTTAGGATTATATTGAGGAACTTTTTAATCACTTAGCCATGTGTTGGGAGTCAGAGAGGGGTATTCAAAACCTTGGGGGGGGGGAATGATTGAATGTTTAAGAACCACTGGAGTAGTGCTAAAACTTATAAATATTTCAAAGAAAATTCTTGAATTAAAATTGTCATTGAAAACACTTTTTGATATATAATTCAAAAGAATTATTCTTTACTCCATAAGAATGAACATGTATACTCACTTCCAAAAGTTAAGCACGGAGAGGAAAATGCTAATTTCCGGAGGCCAATCAGAATTGAAGAGGATGCAATTCGCTGCAGAGGTAGATGGAAGTATGCAAATATGTTAGGTAACAGACAATCGTGCTGTCATGTCAAGAAATATGCAAAGAGGGCAGTCTTATAAGAAGCCAGCTTAATGAAGGGTTACAAAAGTTGATTGTAAGTGCTGATAGAAGGTGTCTAAAACTTTCGTACAATTTGTTTTCAAGACATACTTGTTTCTATAACTTCCAGAAAACGAATGGAAGATCTAAGTGCTGACGTGCTGTGGGGCGCATTGAAGCAGGACAGTCGATCACAGATGCTGCTCTTTTCTTCGGCGTTCATCATTCTGTAATTTCACGTTTATGGAAACAATTTCAAACCACACAGACAGTTGTCCGAAGGCCCGTAGTCGGTCGCCCAAGGGTTACAACCCCCGCGGAAGATCGATATATTGCTATTGTAACCAAGCGGAATCGCAGATCAACTTCCACACGTGTGACATCTATGGTTACAGCGTCCATTGGTAAAGCTATATCTGCAGCAACTGTACGCCGAAGATTACATATGAATGGACTGTATGCCCGGGTACCTCGAGTTTGTGTTCTTCTATCCGTCCAATCAAGAGGGGCATGATTAAAGTGGTGCCGGAAATATGGCAATTGGACTGTGTCTGACTGAGGCAATGTCCTGTTTACTGATGAGTCAAGATTTGCTCTGGAGCCAGATGACAAGCGTATAAGGATATGGCGTAAACAAGGAACACGCAATCAGAACCAAAACATCACCGAATATCACGCATTCCGAGGCGGAAGCATTATGGTGTGAGTAGGGATTTCATTAGGATACCGCACCGACCTGCACATCTTTAAACGGGGTTCTGTGACGGCTGTCCGGTATCGAGATGAAATCCTAGAACCCATTGTGAGATTGTACGCTGCAGCAGTCGGCCCTACTTTTGTTTTAAGGGGTCTCAGGACCTTAACATATATATGTGCACTCGAAAAAAATATCCTTCTTGAAACCAATGTAACTTAGCAATAAAGCAAAACAATCATTTGAAAATTTTATCACATGATAATCACATATATTTACATTCGTTCTCAAATTTCCGGAGAATTTGAGAAAATTTTTTTAAATTTATAAAGAAATAAAAATTGGACAATTTTTCAAAAATTTGAAAATTAGTATTTTACAGCGCGCAAGATTCTGAAGTACAAAATTGATCAAAATTTACAAAATTAACTTTGCTTGGTATAAAATTGTTCACTTTCAAAGTTATATAAACTTTTAAAAAATTTAGAAAAAAAAAATATTTTTTAACGAATTACAACGAAAATTTTAAAATTTTAAGAAAAAAAATAAATTAAAATTCAAATAAAAAAATTCATTAAATTTTTTTTAGAAAATTGAAGTATAAGTTATGAAGAGCCATATTTTGAACACGTGCATGAAATTTCAAATCGATCTCATAAATAGTTTCGGAGAATTTCTGCGCGCAAGCTAAAATTTGTTGTTTTGAGAAAAATTAAGTTAAAGATACGATAGAGATAGGGATTTTGTTTAAATTTCTCTAGTTATTTCTCAATAACTTCGGAACTTTTTACAGTATCAACAACATTTTGGTATAAAAATGCTCAGAAATGTTGATGCTTTAACATATATTTTTTTCAAAAAAGTGAAAAATTTGCAATTTAAGAGTCCTTAGACCCCTTAATGGACGATAACGCACGTCCCCATAGAGCTGACATCGTCGATGACTACCTGGAGAGTGAAGGAATTGCGCGTATGGCGTGGCCAGCATATTCGCCCGACCTTAATCCTATTGAAAATCGTTGGGATGCTCTCGGCCATGCTGTATCTTCACGTTTCCCACCTCCAGCCACTCTTATTGAGCTGGAAACTACTCTACAAGAAGAATGGCGATTGCTTAATTCTGCGGTGGTTGACCACCTAATTGAAAGCATGGTCAGAAGGTTAAAACTTTGCATACTGATGAGGGGGGATCACACACCCTATTAATGTTCTTTTTTTCATTTTATGCTGTTAACTTTCACTTTATGCATAATTCTGTTTAAGTCTCCAGTATGACATTACCTGATAACTTACAAAAATTTAATATTGTTTTTATTTCTGTATATAATTATTTATTTTGTTTTATGTATAAATATATATGCTACTTTACTGCCAAATTTTGTGTCAGTCAATGCAGTATTTGTTGATTTTTTGCTTTTTACATCTTCGTGCTTAACTTTTGGAAGTGAGTGTATTATTTTTGTAAGAATAAATAGATTCGACTTCAATCCCAATTAAGTTTATTGTCAGTTGAAAAAAGAGAACATTTCAAGATTCAGTCATCTTTCTGTTGATGGATTTGTCGTTTTGGTTGGTGGTTCAGTGTTCAAAATAGGGTGCAGATAATTAATTCGGAATAAACTAAACTTTTTAATTAAAATTAGGACGTAACAAACAGGAACACACATATTTACACTCAAGAACATTGAAAAAATATATTTTCAATCTAAAATATTATTAAATTTATTTACATACCCCTATCATTTAACTTTTAATTTGATGCTTTTTCAAAATTCCAAAGTAAATTTTATTTAAATTACTCATGTAAATTTATTTTATTCTTAATTTTTAAATATATTTTAACGCATCACTGAGCTAAAATAAGCAAAAATAAAACCAAGTAGACCATTCAACCTATAAATCTTGTCGTGGCTCAGTCCTATTTTGGACCCCGCTCACACCGCCCGATGCGTCTCTAAGTGTGGGAGGAAACATCATCACCAACAAAAGCCATAGTAACAATTATTTATTCAGGACTGACAACACATAAACAATCACAAGTTTAATTATAAGTGGAAACCTAGGAGTGATTCCCTAATACCTCGATTAATCCTAATACTCAATTCTAACATTCAAATCTAATATTCCCGTCTAAGTATCAGAATGGACAAGGAGACGAATACTTGCTAACCTGAGGTCGGTACTGAATCTGTTATATTCGATGATTAATCTAACCATTTACTTTTATAATTTATGTTTATCAAACGCGCGCTAAGTCGTGAAGTAATTCACCGACGATACTTACATGACCGCTTGGCAACTCCTTCTCCCAACATTTACGAAATCTAGACTTTATGTAGTCGAACTAATTAACATATAACTATCTCGTGTTTTTCCCGAAGAGGCTGTGAAATAGTAAAAATGCTGGCCCCAAAGTTTCCCAAGAGGATTAGTATTGAATTCACGCGGATAGCCCCGTCACAATCTAATTAAATCAATCAGTAAAAGCAATAGCTTTTACTATTATGTGTGAAAACACTTATCAAATTCGAATTCCAGCAGTCATCGAAACTATTCTCACATCGACATTCATTACAACAAGTTTTACAAAAAAAAGTCTATTCTTACTTAGGTTAATAAAGAAAAATTTTATTTTACAGTTACTTTTTATTAAATAGTTACGGTTAATATAAATATATGGATACATATGATAGAATCACAATATTAAGTGACAAAATAGAAAGACACATTTTTTTTTATTGGGAACATTTATAAACCCCGTGCACCACACGGGGGCTTACAACACAAGGGAAAGAAGGAAGGATTACAACACAAACATCCATGCCTTCGCTGGGATTCGAACCCAGTCCCTACGGCACCGCAGTCAGCGCCACTATCCATTATACCGGATGGGTGGCTAACGACCCCATCGAAGTTGACCAGGAATCTTAATCTGGTTTTCATTTTGCGAAATTTCTTTAACTTTATCTTTAAAATCAAAGAACTTCTTACAAATTTCAAACGTTCATTAGCATACGTGCAGGAAACGAAACTTACAGGCCGACTTTTAAATTTCTGGTGTTATTCGAATAGGAATTGAAACACTGTAATACTTAGTATACTGAAAAAGTATACTAAGCAGTAGGCTGTCGAATAATGCGAGTTATCGATGTTTCTAATTATTTTTCCACACTATTAATAAATATTTATGACTTTTAAAGGTTAAAACCTGTTATTGGGGGCGCTGCTCGAACATTGGCAAACGATGTGGTTTTGTCTGGTTACAAAGTGCCTGCAGGAGCTATGGTCTTCGTTGCTTATGAAGAAATATTCTTAAGCGAAAAGAACTTTAAAAACGCAGAAAAATTTGTTCCAGAAAGATGGTTGAATAGACAAGAAAAACCAAATCCATTTGCTTTCGTGCCCTTTGGATTTGGACCTAGAAGTTGTATCGGCAAAAGACTGGCTCTTTTAGAAATAAATTCCCTTGCAATAGAAGTAAGTAAAACTGTATTAAGATTTCTCTGAATGTAATTTAATAGTTCGTACATCACTTTTTTTTTATTCTACTCATTTTCTTTTTATAACTATTTGGGTTGTTAAAATGATAGTGAAAAGAAATATTTGTTTAATGAAAATAAACACTTATTTTAAATAACACATTAAGTTATATCAATTCACTATAAATGAAAAAGTAATAAAAATATTCATGCAAAGGATTTTTTAATAATAAAGAGACGTTTTTGATATTTCTTTAAAAAAAAACCCATAAATAATGAGAGCTAATACAATAAATTCCTGCAAGTTGAGAATTTTTTTACCAAAATCTGCATTTTTTGTATATATATTGTAATTTGTTTTTACATTAGAAAATCTAATAAGTTATTAAAGAAATTTGTGGCAGCTGTCAAGAAAATAATTCTCTGAGTTTTACTATGCCTTAAGAGCATAATAGAAAGATACAGATATAGTGTATTATAAAAGGATTTAGAAATCCTTTTACGAAAGAATAATAAGGCTTTCTTCGAAATACTTTAAGAAATAATAAAGGAATACCGGTGGCAAAAAAAAAGTATTTGAATGGTGTTGTAATGTCTGATTATTGTTGGTGGTGGATGATTGAGTCTTTAGCGCCAATCTCCTCACCTGCGAGGAGGGTTGCTATTTGTAAAAGAGATAAGGGCGTTGAATGCGAGGATGACAGAAAAGGAGAGTTCCCGTTTTTTAGCGAGACGACTGCGCTATATTTCATTGAAAAATCAATATAAGTGTATTGTAGTTATTGAACGTGTAATGAGAATGTTTAACCACATAGGATGGTTTCAAGATGGGTCCAAACGTTTTGTGCGAGTCAGAATGAGACTGAGGATTTACGCTACATAGGTCAATCATCCTTCTTAGACATCAAAGTAGCATCGTGTGAAGTCCCTTTTCCACTCACCATCCGTGGATTTTCCTGAAAAGAATCAAGTCTCAGTCAGTATTGTGTCCTGCAGAAACATAATAACTGTTAACATAATAACCCGCCTTTCTTTTGATGATGTCATCGATAGGTGGCATGCCTGTTCCTTTATATAGTGCATGTTTTGTAAATAAAATTCAGTGTGTGTGTGTTTTACAGTCTACTTGCTTGTGTTGTGAATTTCTGTGTCTAGTGCGTGCGTAAATATATGGTCCGTCGAGCCGGAGAGAAAGGTCGGTGACCTGTGGATTTAACTGTGCTGAATTCGACTATGAAAGATTTGAGGTAATGTGAGAATTGCGTTTATTAGTGTGGGCGGATTCATGTTTGTTAATTATTCGTATTGTGTTGTCGCAGGTTTTACTTATCATTAATTGGTTTATGTGTAGAGTTTTAGTGTGAATTTGTTGTTATTAATATTGCAGTGTATTGTGTTGTCTGCCTTTGAATTATTCCTTGTTTAATGGTTGCGTTTGTCAGTGATTTTGGTTTACTTGGGTTCGAAATTTGAATGTGAAGTTGGGTTTTCTGTTTAGCTGTTTTGTGTAGTTTGATTTTTGTGAATAGTAATGGCTTTTAAATTAAACTATAAGAAGACTGAGCTCATAAGGTTGGCGGAGGAAATGGGCCTGGAGATTCCTGTTGAGGCTAAGGTGATTCAACTGAAAAACCAAATTGAATCAAGTAATTTGTATAGGGACGATATTGACTTTGTACGTGAACTCATGTCAAATATTCAAGAAGAAAAGAGGGATAAAATAGAATTGCAGAAATTAAAATTATCCCAATTTGAAAAAGAGCTTGAGCTTATAAATGCAAAGAAGGGTTTAGCAGATATATTCCAAGTTTCTGAAACAAAAGAATCGAGTTCCCTAACCAATAACTTAGAATGTCTAATTCGAAGTGTGAAAGTTTTGAGAATTCCTGTCCCCGTTAAATCGGAATCGTATATATATAAATTGTTTTTTCATTCTTTGGAAAGGGCCTTCAAAAATAAATCTGTACCTAATGAAGTTAAAGCCGAGATTCTGTTAAATATTCTAGGAGGAAAAGTAAATAACTTGCTTACTTATGTTGATCAGGAGGACTTGAGCGATTATAAAAAAAAATAAAAGAATTAGTATTAAGGGAATTTCAGCCTACACCACAAGAGTGTCTTAATAATTTTAAAAGAGCTCAAAAACAACATTCGGAAAATTATGTTCAATTTTCTTCTCGTTTGTATGCTTCCTTCGACTATTACTGTCAAATGCACAAAGTAACAGATTTTAAATCTCTGTGTGATCTTAAAGTTTCGGATAGACTTTTTGAGACTCTAGATCATGAATTAAAGACGCATATTGGAATTAAACAGGGTGAAGGTTTTTTCAAACCTAAGCAGCTTGGACGAGTGTGTGACATTTATTTATCATCTAGAGGTGGGAATTCGAATGAATTAGTGAATAGAAATGCCGTGGGTGAATCAAAACAAGTGGTAAGAAATAAATGGCAAAGAACTCCAAATTGGAAAACAAATACAAATGTATCCAGGGTCTTCTTGTCGGAAACTAAAAATACAACTTGTTTTCTTTGTAAGCGATTATCACACTCCCTTTCTAAATGTCCACAATTTAGGCGACTTTCAGTCTGGGAAAGAGCGGAGGTGATTAAGCGAAATAATCTTTGTTTTCGTTGTTTTATGCCTCATAAATTGAATGAATGTCGGTCAGTTAAAAATTGTTTTTGCTCGAAGCCTCATCATAGTTTGATTCACTTCCCGCGTGAAAACTTTAGATATCCCCCGTCTCAGTTGAAATTCGATGCACCTGTTTTTGTTCCAAAACAGAGCGAGGAAACTCCGGAAGCGGTTTCGCAATCCCAATTGGCAGCGACTAGCCTTGTGAAGGGAAAGGCAAAAAATGTTCTTTTAAGCACTATTCGTGCATTTGTTAAAAACAAATTCTCGCAATGGGTTAAGGTGAGATGTCTTCTTGTTTTCTTGTTTGTGTATTATACTCTGTTTCACCTTAAGTTGGCAGCATTAGGAAGGGTAGGAAGTGTAACAATCCGCTTGAAAAATAGTTCCAACTTGTTTTGGAATTTAAATGAAAGCAAATGCATAAAAAATTGTTAAAAAGTATCATGTATTATCGAAATTGTGATTTTAAGGATATATTTTAGTTAATCACACCTTAAAAGCATTTATTCTTTTTAATACCTGTGAACGAATACAGTTGAAAAACAACAATTGATGAAATTTCACTTGGCTAAAAACCGGTTTTCAAGATTACATCCTTGGCGGAGTTACCTAAGCATTCCCGCCAAATCAACGCCATTCGCTTTGCGTCTTTGCTATTGTTCATACGTATTATTTTGATATCTCGTGCTACTATCTTTGACCTTTTTTTTTTTTTTTTGACATTTTAAACATGTCTGAGATAGAAATGTTACCAACCTCGGTGTATACACCATCGAAGCGAGGAAAATCTATCCGAAGCGGAGCTCGGAAAAACATATTGAATGTTTAATTCTCGACTTCGAGAAGAAAACCGTCAAAAATCCATCAAAGAAATCGCGAAAAGGTTTCTGAACTGATTGGCGTTTCGAAAAGATCTGTTTTCCGTATGAAGAAAGAAAAGAAGGCATTAGGTGCTGTAAGTTCTCCTGGTAAAAAACGACCCGGTGCCGTAGGCAAGCGTAATAGGCTGGTGAAATATGACGACTTCACATTGCGTGCATTCAGCGAAAAATTCATGGCTTTTTTCGAAAAAATGAGATTCCTACATTAACCAAAGTTCTGAAGGAAGTAAATGATGATGTTGAAATTTGTGCTTCTGTTCTTCTTAAGTTAACATACATAAACGGCATTTATACATGAAATGTGAATAATTATTACAAACGGATTTAAAATAGTAATAACCGAGAAAAGGCGATAAATTCTTAAAAAACAAGATAGAAATTTGTATTTTATAAACGGATGTAATAAATAAAAATTAAAGAAAAATGAGCCGTTTATTTTGAAAGTGGCCTAAGTCACCTAAAAATCAAGTTAATGAAAGCATGAATTACAATTTAACGGCATTTTTTCATTTAAAAAACATTGCTATCAATATGTTGAGAACTATTGAGATTTTGTTCGAGAAAAGTTTTGCTAGTTTATTCATCAATATTTCTAACATATTGAAACGTAAGCTCTTAAATATCTCCATTAAAAAAGTGGCATATACTATTTTCCAAAAAAAAAAAAAAAAACTGCTCTTACAATTTTAATGAAAAAATTTTTCACAAGCATTTTTTCCCCCACTCGCCAAATATGGTGATATTTATTCGTTTAGTCATTCTCTTCTCCTACAGTAACCCGGCAGCGGCTGTGATTCGGTCATCGTACCCTTCCTAATGCTGCCAACTTGAGGTGAAACAGAGTATAGATCGTGCGCAGAGAGGTTGCATCTTAATTTGGAGAAAATAAATACCGTGGTTTCATGCATTAATGATGCTAGTATGGTGGTGAAGAATTGTGTAAGGACTTCGGTGGCAAACAGTGATAAAAGCTTTGAGGAGGAGTTATTGCTGATGGTCAATAAAATTGCCGATCTTATTCCAAATAAAGTGGTCAGTGTGGATGTTAATATTTCGGAGCATGTGTCTTTAGCTGATCCTGGGTTCAGTGTTCCTGACAAAATCGATATGTTGATTGGAGTGGAGGTCTTTTATGAGCTGTTGAAACCGGGAAAGATATATGTTGAAAACTCGCAATTTCTGTTGCAAAATACTGTCCTTGGTTACGTTGTTAGTGGGATTGTAGATCAGGTGGTGGAGGATCGTGTTCATTGTGGGTTGGTTCTCGACGATGACTTAAACAAAACGTTGAAACAATTTTGGGAAATCGAAAGTGTTGAAGTAGAGCTTAGGGAAAACACGGAGGCTTCTTTATGTGAGGAACATTTTGCGAATACCCATAAGAGAAATAGAGATGGTAGATATGTAGTATCAATGGCGTTGAGTAAGGATCCGTCGTGTTTAGAAAATTCCAAAGATAAAGCTGCGAGACAACTTAATTCGTTGTGGAAGCGTTTGTCTAGGGATTCGGAATATTTGTCTTTGTATGCGGATTTTTTGAGTGAGTATGAGGAGTTGGGTCATATGGAAAGGGTTGTTGAGTCAAATGAACCGCCCATACAATACTATATACCCCACCATGGTATATTTCGCCCTGATAAACTGTCAACAAAACTGAGAGTTGTATTCAATGCTTCATCCCCTACTACAACAGGCCTAAGTCTAAATGATATACTAATGAAAGGAGACGTGGTGGAAGATGTCTTTGAGACTATTACTCAATTTCGGAGACACAGGTTTGCCTTCACTACAGATATACAAAAGATGTATAGGCAGATTCTTGTAGAAGCGAGTCAGAGAGACCTTCAGCGTATCCTGTGGAAGGTTGGACCTGAGGAAGAGATCGTAACTTATCGTTTGAAAACTGTAACTTATGGAGTGTCCAACGCTCCTTTCCTTGCTATAAGGACCCTGCAGCAGTTGGCTCAAGATGAAAAAACGAGATTTCCTTTGGCCTCAGAAGCATTGCTGAACGATACCTATATGGACGATATCGTTAGTGGAGCGCCTGATATAGAGACTGCTCGTCGGCTACAGTCAGAACTACAAGATGCCCTGCAATCGTGCAGAATGGTACTTCACAAGTGGTCTTCTAACTCTCCTGAGTTGTTGAATAGTTCATCGTCGTCTGACGTTGAGCACTCCTTCTCAGCTGAGTCCGACTTATCTGTGAAAACGTTAGGCATCAGTTGGAAGCCGTTACAAGATTGTTTTGTGTTTAAAGTCTCAATTTTGAGTAAATCATCGTTTACTAAGCGTGAAGTACTGAGTGTCATAGCGAGGCTTTATGACCCTCTGGGTCTCTTGGGTCCAGTGTTAACTAGAGCAAAGATCCTTCTACAGAGACTATGGCAGCAAAAACTGGATTGGGATGATGTGCTACCAGATCAAATTGCCAAAGAATGGAAGGAGTTTGTGACCACCTTTAAGTGTATTGAAACGGTGAAAATAAATAGATTTATTCTAACCGATACATGGTTAAGAGTCGTCCTTCAGGGTTTTGCTGAATCGTCTGAAGTGGCTTACGGAGCTGTCGTTTACTTGCAGTGTTTCTATCAGACCGATCGTGCAAATGTGACTATTCTGGCAAGCAAGTCGTGTGTTGCAACTATTCGCGTTATTTCAATACCTCGACTGGAGCTCTGTGCCTGTGTTCTTCTCGCTCAGCTTGTGCAGAAAATACGTTCCTGTATAAAATTGGAGATTAGTGATATTGTGCTTCATACGGATTCAACAATTGCCTTAGCGTGGTTAAAGGCTCCTGCGAATCAACTCAAGACCTTTATAGCTAATCGAGTATCAA
Organism: Trichonephila clavata; assembly: GCA_019973975.1. Lineage (NCBI taxonomy): Eukaryota > Metazoa > Arthropoda > Arachnida > Araneae > Nephilidae > Trichonephila > Trichonephila clavata. Next base: position 57,494 of record BMAO01013186.1, on the reverse strand, counting down.
AGATTCAAAGATTGACGGAAAAGTGTAATTGGATTCACGTACCATCGAATCTAAATCCTGCTGATCTTATTTCGCGTGGACTACGTCCTAACGATCTTCTAGAATCAGAATTGTGGTGGAGAGGCCCATCGTTTCTTGAACAGGGTAAGTTATTCAGTGTACAGCCAAGCTCTGATCTGCTGAACGAGTTTGAGTACTCCAATGAATTCAAGGCAATGAAGTCTGAAGTTTCTGCATATAGCGTGAATGTGTTCACAAATTGTAAACAGTCCTTTTTATCTGATATCTTGTGTATAAGTAATAATTATGTAAAAATTCTTCGCATTTTTAGCTATGTGTTAAGATTTCTAAATAATTTGAAACAATCTCTGTGATACTGTCTGGTTCTCTAAGTGCCTCAGAATTAGACCTGGCTGAAACTAAATTGATCCGAATGGCTCAAAGAGAGATTTTTTCAGCTGAGATTCGAAACCTCCATGACCATAAGATTATCTTACCAAATAGTAAAATCAAAAATTTAAATCCTTTCCTAGACAGTGATAGTGTATTGAGAGTAGGTGGAGGTCTCAGAAATTCAGATTTGCCTTATGTTGCCAAATATCCAGCAATCTTGCCCAGTAATCATAAATTGACGAATATAATTATTATGTATTTCCATAAGAAAAATCTTCATCTTGAGGCATCCTCCCTTCTACACTGTGTAAGACAGAAGTACTGGCCCCTACATGGTAGGTCCTTGTGTAGGAAAATAATGCACGAGTGTGTCGTTTGTTTCAGAACCAAACCAACAGCTACAACTCAATCAATGGGTAATTTACCCTGAGACAGAGTAGTTCCAGATTATCCCTTTAATTGCTCCGGTGTAGATTTTTGTGGCCCATTTATGATTAGATATCGCAATCAGAGAAAAGGCGTATTGCATAAAATGTATATTTGCATATTTGTATGTTTTGTCTCTAAATCAATTCATATTGAAATTGTAACAGATCTCACATCTGACGCCTTTATTGCGACGTTAAAGCGATTCTTTAGCCGTAGAGGTAAATGTGCAAAGTTGTATTCCGATAATGGCTCAACTTTTGTGGGAGCAAATCAAAAAATTAAGAGACTTCTAACACTGGTTAAAACGCCTGATGAGAATCTTGCTGGTTTCTTATCGAGTGAGGGAATTGACTGGAAATTCATTCCTCCAAGAGCACCCTCCTTTGGTGGTTTGGGGGAGGCTGCCGTAAAATCGGTTAAATACCACCTTAAGAGAGTAGTGGGAAAGTCTAACTTAACCTATGAGGAATTCTTGACCGTGTGCATCCAAATAGAGGGAATCTTGAATTCTAGACCTTTATGTCTCTTATCAACCAATATTGATGACTTAAATGCTTTAACACCTGCACATTTTTTAATAGGTAGACCTATTAATTCAATCACTGAGCCTAACTTAGTTGATCTAAATGAGAATATCCTAAAAAGATGGCAACGAGTTACGAGATTTGTGCAGCTTATTTGGAGTAAATGGCATCGAGGTTATTTGAACGAACTCCAACAACGCAATAAGTGGCAATTTCTAAAAGAAAACGTTAGGATAGGAGAAATGGTAGTTCATATTGAGGACAATATGCCTCCATTTAAATGGCCATTGGGTAGGTTTTTGGAACTTTATTAAAAGGATGATAATTTAGTTCGAGTTGTGAAAGTGAAGACTGAAAAAAGGAGAATATAAGCGAGCTATTTCTCGAGTGTGTTTACTACCTGTGCCAACTTAAGATTGTATATTTCATGAGTTTCTGTGAATTTATATTAGTAAAGATTTTAGTGAATGTATAGTTTTATTCTGTGTGTAAATTGATATTAATGCATTTTAATTTATAGTTCGTTTATATGTATTGTGAAAATTGTTGCATGTAACCATGGCAACAGGGGGGAGAATGTTAACGCCCCGCCTATCTTTTGATGATGTCATCGATAGGTGGCGTGCCTGTTCCTTTATATAGTGCATGTTTTGTAAATAAAATTCAGAGTGTGTGTGTTTTACAGTCTACTTGCTTGTGTTGTGAATTTCTGTGTCTAGTGCGTGCATAAATAATAACATAAATTTTTTTTAGTTCTTATGAGTTCTCTATCGACAATCCGATGTGCATACATGATATGTAATGGCTGGTATCAGCCTCAACAGATACTACAGTATCTGAAACGCATTTTTTCAGCGAATTGTCATCATTGATGAGAAGTGGGCATGAGCCTGAATTAAAGCATCGATCAAAAGAATGTCATACGTTACAGAAAGTTTTGACGGATCTATACGCGTTCTCTAACTAACTCCTCGCTGATTTATCTAGAGCAAGCATTCTTTCAACCAACTTTCACCGAAGACAGGAGAACGTTGTTATGCAAATTTAGTTTAATATATATATATTCTTGTATTTGCGAGTTTAAAGAGTTAGTGAAGTGAGAATCGAAGATTAGTGAAGTGAGGATAGCTCGAATGTGAAGTGAGTTAATGAGAAGCTAGCGATCCGGCAGTAGTACGTAAACAGTGCACGACGCGTGAAGTTGGAATCTCTAAGAAGTGCTGAAGTCAACTACACTGCTGGCCACCGTGAATGCATTTATTTTTGAAATTTACTCGGTAGTTACTTTTTGAAACCGGAAGTAGAAATCTGTATTCCGGAAGTTGGAAAAAATGTTTGTTTACATTTTTATTTTTCAAAGTTTGGTTTAAATATGCAATAGTAGGAAATTTATATACTTTAAAATATGAATTTGAGTTTTCAGAATCTCCAAAAATATAATTTACAACAGGTTTTTACTAATATTTTTATCCAGAATCTGGCAGGAAAAGAGAGTGTGTTATTGTTTGTTTACATTTGCTTGCCATTGCGCAGCTCTTTATAAGTTTCTGTTTAATCCTTTTTTACTGCTGAAAACATTAATTTTTTTTCATTTAAAATGGTAAAACTAAACGTAGAATAAGTGCAAATAGAAAGTGTCAATTTCGTGTGAATGGACCTAGTAATAAAAATTTCAAAAATTGCAGCTCAACATCTACCATTGCTAGTTCCTCGAAAATTAAAATGCATGGTTTTTTGATGAAGAAATAGCAGAAAATGAAAGTGAATCACATACCAGTAACATAATTATGGACATAGAAGTCCTTTAAAAAAAATTTTACAACTTTGTTGCCCAAGATGTTTTTAAGAAGTTTTGCTGCTTTCTGAGGATTTTAGATATGGTTTGTACTCAAATTTTGTTATTAGGTCTAAACATTGTGTATTTTACCCAGGGGTTTCTAGTTCAAAGAAAACTTTAAGCTGTCCTGAAGTAAATACAAGGTTTTTTTTGGTATGAGACAAATTGGTAAAGGTTTTTCTGGTGGGTTTAAATTATGTGGTACGTTAAATTTACCCAGGCTCAGTAAAACTGTGTACTCTAATCATGAGAGCAAACTCATGTCTATGATTTCAGAAGTTAGTGAACTATCAATGGAAATGTAGCTTCTGAACTGTTAGTTCTACATACTTCTAAAAATAAAATAGTTGAATCTGGTGTTTCAGTTGATAGAACGTGGCAGCGTAGGGGTTACACTTCCATGAATGGGTGTGTCGCAGCTTCATCAGTTGACACTGGTAAAGTAGGGGACATTGAAATTATGTCGTCATATTGTCCCACCTGCAGAAAGATTTCTAAAATGCTTAAAAGCATTGAGTCGGAAACTTTTGTAGCAGATCACGTATGCCACAGCAGTTTTTCAAGGTTTTACATTACAAATGGAAACTGTTGGTGCTACTGTAATCTTTCATAATGCTATTGTGAAACGAGGCCGTAAACATGCACACTGTTATGGTGACGGGGATTCTAAGGGCTTTATCAGTGTCAAATAAACTTATGGGAAAGATAGCGTCACAAAATATGAATGCATCGGTCATGTTTATAATAGAGTAGGTGCGAGATTGTGCAAACAAAAGTCAAAAAATAAAAATCTGCCTGGTAAAGGCAAACTCACCGACTTTTTTACTGCTTGATTGCAAAACTATTATGGGATTGCTGATCGTAGCAATGTTGGAAGCCTCTCCGGTCTTCAACAAGATGGTATTGCGGCCCTGTTTCATTGCTCATTAATAGTCGAGAAACCCATGCAGGCACAGCGTTTCATCGGAAAAGATAGTTGGTTCTACTACCAATGAGCACTATCTTGTGGCTAAAAGCCAAAAGAAAAATATAAAGGTTTATCCAATGAAGTATTATACATGATTAAGCCTACATATTTAGAATTATGCATCTAAGAACTACAATTTAATGATGGGTACAAGGGTTCTGTTGACATTTTTAAAAAACTTAATATAACTCCTGGTTATTTTACTGTAAAATCATACAAACATCTTGACTTTAATAGAATTAACGATGCAGAATGTCATTCAACACCTAATGTAAAGTAGCATAGAAAAGTTTTAAAAGCTACAAGGGCGAAAAAAATCAATGTTTTAGAGAGGAAAGAGGGTGTTATTTATAAATCAGGGGCATTTTAAGTATATCTAATTGGGTTTGATATTAAAAATTGCAGATTAAAGTTTATTTCTGATTTATCTCAAAATGCATTTTTTTTAACGTATTGGCATCTTACAACGTAAATATCAGAAAAAGTTGTGAACCAAATAACTTTAAATTTTACAAGTACATTTATTTTATAGATTTAAAGAACCCCTACCATTTCCATGATTATAAAGTTGATATGTATTTAGTAAATAAGGTGTATATCATGTCTCGTAATAATTTTTTAGTGATTTTTCAATGCTCTTTTACTCGAACCTTGATAAAAATTGTAAAAATTTGATTATCATCAGAAAAATAGTTCCAGCCCTAAAATTTATTATGATGATCAACATGAAATTTACAGAAAAGTAATATTTTTGTTTACGTTTGAGTTATGTGCGTTATTCTAATAATCAATTTAATTAATATTTTCACTATATTTTTCTACCTAAAAATTTTTTTGTGCTATAAGTAAAATATTTAATGTATTTTTCTTATAGTTTGGAGTTATATTTCATCAGTAAAAAATATTTTAATAGCAAATATTACAGTTTCTCAAAAATTTTTCTTCGAAGGTGTACAGATACCTTAACAAGAGTGTGGTAAATAAATAATTTGAGCTCATCAGGTCGTCTGATCATTCAGTTAGAGGGAAGAAGGAATAATAATTCCTTACATAGAGTTCATTAGGAACCTAGTTGAAAGAAGGCTATTCTGATTGTCTGAAAATGCCATTGTGCCTCAAGGAGAGACTGTCAAAGCTGACTACCGTGATCGATTTCTACAGCACAATCTGCTTTCAGCTTTATGACGCAAATGCCCCTGTTTATTGAGACAATCTCCCTACTGTGTTTGTTGCATGACAATATTCGTTAACATGTTAATATCCATTGTCATGTGTGTGTAGTGTGTGCGTGTATATTTATAAATAGAGAAAGAAGGATTATACAAATGCTGCTAATATTTTTCTCTTTTGTAGATTCTTCGAAACTTTAAAGTTGAATATCATTACGAAGACATAGGAACATATTCAAAAATGGTTACCACACCGGATAAACCTTTGCGATTTAAATTTATTGAAAGATGAATTCTTACTTTTAACATGTTTAAATGTTCAAGTGTTGTATACTTCACATAAATAATTATTATATTTGCTTGAAGCTGCATAAAAATTGTAAATATATGTGGATATCATATTATATAATTATACGGCATGTTTAATAAAAGTATTTAATTCATGTTTCTTGTCTTCTTATGTGTCCATGTTTCTTTTTTTACTCAAAAATGCATTTTCTTACATTTTATTTTCCTTGTAGAGAAAAAAAAGTTAATTAAAAAAAAGCAGCGAGAATAATACTCAAAGTATTTTGTTAAAATAAAATGTTTAACCCTTTAATTACCAAAATGTAATTAAGTTATAAATCAATTTTGAGATAGTTTCATTTCAATAAAAATAAAAAATTTATTTCCATTTTAAAAAAAGTAACATTCATCAAATAAAGACTTCCAAAAAATTAATTTTATTAATATAATTTTTCAAAAAGTAAAGTGATCAGTTAAACATTTATTTAAAAGGAATTTACACGAAACTCAAGTAAAAATCAAAGATATAAATTTTAATAATTAACTTATTGTATTTTTCTAACATTTCTTTCAAAAGTTGCGACAAATATGTAGATAAAGGTGAGGAAACGATAGAATAATTTATGTTAAAAAAAACCCAAAGTCTTACTATCAAGCAAAAACCTAGCCAATCAAGTAAATATAGTTTAATTGAGAATTAGTTACATATTAGCTATTTGAGAAAGTAGCAGCTAATATTTTAAATGTCCTAGCACTACCTTTGCTTTTTATAAATATTTTGGATTCTAAAATATGCTGTTTTATTTTTAAAAAAATCATGTCAAATAAATACATTTGGTATAAAAAAATTTAAGATTTCATTTTTTAAACACGAGTCTAGTATTTTTACAATATATGATGATTTTTCTGATTCAATTGTAGAATTTAAAACTATTTAAAAATATTTTTTAGGAAAACATGCTTTTTTAACACGCTTTTCTAAGTTTCACTTGCATGTAGCGGAATCTTGGAACTCGATTTTTACCTACTTTAAAAGGTCGGATTAATTTGAAATTTTGCACACTTGTCAAGGACCGATGACAATACAATAATTTTATAATTTTGTTCCATTGTCCTTTTTAGGATCGTCAGGAATAACGATAATCAGATTTGGCGACAATTCCATATACGACTTCCAGATTTGGTGACTTATTGCATATACCATTTTTATATTTGGCGACTAATTCCTTATACCATTTCCAGATTTGGCGACTAATTCCAGATTTAGTAACTAATTTAAAGTTAATTATATGCAAGTGTAAAATACATTTGTGGTAAAAACAAATAAAACTAACAAAAGAAGTGTTCTTTATATGAGAAAGTGGAGGGTGGATGTGTATTAGCAATTTCTTACCATAATATAAACATTTTTTTTTTGAAACTGTAAAATAAAAAAGGCTCGGGCATGTGAAAAAAAATTTGTTCTAACTTCTAAATATTTTTTATTTTTATAAAGCAATAAGTTTAAAGTGATGATGCGAATTAACAATATAGCAATACGTTTAAAAGGGGATAATACGATTGACACTTAAAATTACCTTGTTTTTATTACCTCGCTTTCTTGAATGTCTGTCCGGGTGGAATTTTGTAATTGATTTTAAACTGTGTGACTTGCTGATGAGAGCTAGACTTGTAATTTGGACCATAGCTCAGAAGTGGATGACAATGCATGAAAATGGGAAAGGGGGGGGCGAAAAGGAGGAATTTTATACTTTTTAGTCCGTTATAAAAACATGGTACATTAAAATTTCTTTTGATTCGAACTTTTTCTTCTTAACACACTTTTATTTGTTTGACCTGTTCTATAGAGACGGAATCTAATATAACCGTACGGGACTCATCCGAGGCCCCTTAAACGGAGAGGATAAATTCACTTCAGACCCTTTAATTAATATCCATTGAAGAGCAAGACTGATTCCAGCAGCCACGTAATTCCGACTCCAAATATCAAACTCAAGGATAAATTCAACAATGAATAAATGATAGTTTAAAAAACTAAAAAACAATCTTTTTTTGTCGATCGAACTAAAAAATGGAAAATAAATTATAGTTTAAAAAAACAAACTAAAAAACACGCTTTTATATTGAATTGAACTAAAAAGTAAAAAAATAATTCATAATATAAGAATAAAATGATTAACGAGAAAATTAATGTCATTGGGGGTAAAAACGTGGGGTGTTTTATAAATTTATCAATTGTTATAATTTATAACTTCTATTCCGAAATGCTGAATTAGTGTAAAAAATGTAGTACAAAGCACCCCATGCTTTTACCTCAATGACATTAATTTTCTCGTTGATCATTTCATTCTTATGTTAAGAATTATTTTTTTACTTTTTAGTTCGATTCAATATAAAAGCGTGTTTTTAGTTTTTTTTAAACTATAATTTATATAAATGATCCAAAATATGTATATACTTTCTAAATAAACAATTATTGTAAGACCCCCATTTACACCTCAGGGACCCCAGAATTGCTTTTTCGCTGACATGGATCCCTTGCAGGTTGTCAACACTGGTGTAGCTAGCTCTGAGTGCTTCATGTATCAAAATTCCTTCGTGGCCCTTTTTTAAATATGAGATTATTATTAGTGGGACTTTAATTACACATGTTGGGGTGTCCTATAGCTTGAGGGCTCCGCATCATTGAAACGGTAGTAGATACGTCCTGGTCGTCATAATCCCTTGGGTCAATACGGACCACTTTGGGAATCACTGTTCCACTTCTTTCCATTTTATTCCTATGATTAAATAATGAGATTTAATATCTTTAAAAGATACCAACTGTTTCAAAATCAAAGAAAAATCTTATTTAATAAAAATTTTATATAAAAGGAATTGATTTTAAGCACAAATATATATTTTTAAATTAACATAAAATCTAGAAATGTAAAATATCTTTAATATAATTTGGTCTTTTTAAAGACATTAAAAAATATATAGTCTTCTAAAACTCTTGTATAAATGTTACAACTTTTATATATAAAATGAGTTAGAAACTCGTGTTTCGATTGTATTTCTTATAAAATATTTTTAAAGGGTATAATTGTATTTCAGACCTTTTTTTATGTAGTGAAGAATAAAAATAGTACCCCTCTTATATAAAGTGCTCATTTATATTATTTTATGTAACGTAGCCGGATGTATATGGATCTGATGAACGCCCCTACATTTGAATGCCACTTGCTCTATTTTGGAATTTGGCGCACTTTGAAAAATCTTCAACCCCTTAAATTTCCCTTGTAACTAATGCACAACCACAATGGTATAACGATTTTCAAGTGACACAAAAAATAATCACAATAGAGAATCATGATTAATCAACCTTATTGAAAAGTGTGGTAATTTGAAAGATTCATGACAAGTAAGCAATCTATACAAACAAATAAAATTGAAGTGTCTGTTTGTAATTTCAAATTAACTACTTTTTACTAAATGTATTTAAAAGTATATACAATACTTAGACCAAAAAAATCAATTTTTAAATTTTCATTTCAGACCAAAAATCACTTTTAAATTTTCTGTCTGTTTGGGTTTAATTCCTTAAACAGTTGACTGATTTTAAAATCCTTTTCCACAAATAGAACTATACATTTTCAGCGAGTTACAAAGGGTGTTATTTGGTCCCGTACCTTAAGGAACGGGAACGCCTGTAAACCGTAGGGTGTTGCTTACCCCCGCCAAGTTGGTGTAAGATTATATTTTGTCAGTCACTGAAATTTTAACAAATAAATAAAATTGAATTGTTCATTTGTAATTTCAAACTAACAGCTTTTACTAAAGCGTTTAAAAGTATATATGGTGCTTAGATCAAAAATCATTTTAAACTTTTGTCCGTTTGTTTGTGGCTGTTTCTGCCAATCTGAAACGACTGGATGTGATTTTAAAAATTCTTTCACCAATGGACATTATCAGCAAGTAACGAACGATATATATTTTATCCCGTATATTCCTACGGGAACGGGAATTGTCTGCAACAATTGCGTTGTTTACTCCCTGTTCAAGTGGGCGCAAGATTACCATTTTGTCACTGAATACTGAAATTTAATAAAATTTTCACATTTGTAGCAAATAACTGAAACATAATGAAGAATATTTTAAAAAGCAATTTTTAAATGGTTTTATTAAAAGTCAAGGTTTATTATTAGGTTTATTCCATACAAACTCGAACTTTGAGAAATATTACGTTGGCTATAAGAAATCTTCATTCTGACACCTTAGAAGTTTTAATGCAAATTTTCCCACTTTAAAGAGAAACGACACAAGTTTTAGCAAATTGTGATATTGAAGTCATGGTGATATAAATGATACTTACAAATGTTTTGATCTATCGAATTTAATACTTGAATATTTTTAACCCACCTACAATATTCATATTTTGCACAAAATTCTTCACTTATACTGAACCAGATATTTTACATGGAGGTATTACTATGAAGATATATACTAGGTATTACTATGGAAGAAGCCATACAATGTCAATCCCCAAATAAAATTAAGGAACTTCACGCGATACTTATATCATCTATGATCTGTCTAATCCTCAAACCTGAATAAGTACAAAGAGAACACATATGGAAGATATTTTATGACAATCCGCAGCAAGTACAAGCAGATATGACTTTCTGTGAAAACTTCTACAAAGAAACGCTAATAATAATTGAAAATAAGATTTTCACAATGGATGAGAAAGAACTACATGATTTTGGAAGGACTAGTCCATGACAAGTCGATGTAAAGGACTTCGATAATGAAATTGCTCGAGAATTAAACTACAATTGTTTAGCATTCCACATCAAGTAACAGAATTAATCGCTCAATTGACTCCAGAACAAAGTCATGGAGATTCACCCATTCGTAAGTTCAGCAAAAATAGCTCTGGAGGCAGGATGCTTCGACAATGTAAGCTTTTAGTGTGGGATGAAAGTACAATGTCTCAAGAAGCTATAGAAGCATTAAATCGAATCTTCAGGATTTACGAGATAGCATAGATATTATAGGAGTGAATGGTATTATTATGGTATTGGCTGGTGAATTTAAAACTCTCCTGTAATCCAGAGTGGTACACCATAGACGAAATCAGAGCCTGTATTAAACCATCGTTTTGGGCGAAAGTTGAAAATTCAGTCTGAAAACGAATATGAGAGTGCATCTTCATAACGATGTGAATTCGAATATTATAGAGACTTACTAAAATCGGTGACGGATGTTTGAAGCAGGTGTTTGAGTTATAAATTTTATCTGTGAGAATTTTGTACTTAGTAGAAAATGCTGTAGATCTCATTGCTGAAATTCATCTGACTTGCAACAAAATTTAAATGATCAGTGAAGTTAGCAAGATCAATATTATGCAATGACATTACTACAATAAAATCAATCCTTGAAAATTTAAACGACGTGCTGGGGAGGGAATGAAGGAATACTTATCAATGAATACTATCAAGAATAAAGAACAAAGTACTTCAGCATCCCACTTGCGTTTTAAATTACTTGAAATTTCGCGAGTAATAATTCACGTAAACTTCCACCATCGCTAAATGTAACAGTTATGTTAGGCAAAATCCGATGCTCCTCGACTATGTAATGGAACGAGGCTTTGATTACAAAATTGATGCAGAACAGGTTTTGATGCCAATATTTAACAGGTGTCATAAAGAGGGAAAGTGTTATCATACTTCGAATTCAATTATTCCCACTGACCTACCGTTTCAATTCAAGCTAACTCAATTTCCAATCAAACTCAGTTTTAATGTTGATATTAGAAAAGCTCAAGAGCAAACATTGCAGGTAGCAGGGTGTATTTGAAAAGAAGATTTTCCTGCCAACTATATGTAGCCTGTTCGCGTGTGTCCAATGCCTGAAATCTTCACATATTTGCAACTGAAGGAAGAACATATAATGCAATATATACAGTAACATCTTAAAATAATATTCAGTTTTGAGGTCTTTTAAAGATGAATTACATATTAAACGTAGATACTTTTAACTTTTTAAAATACAGTCGACTCTCGATAATTTGAAACTGGAGAGACCAATGAAAACTGTGAATATCAAGAGTGGGTAGAAAACTCCCAAATACAACGAAGAGCAATTTTTTTCTAAGACATTTAAATTTGAAACTATGTAATAAAACAACACTATTTTACATATATAGAAAATTATTTTAAAGTATTTTTAAAAAGTACATATTACAGTGTAAATATTATACAGAAGTTAAAAGACCTGTACTAAAAAATACGCGTTCAGTATATCTTACAGAATAACCATGCATCTCTTCTTCGGGCAATAGTGGACCATCCTTTCTGAATACATGTAGTAAGGCCCGTGTTAAGAAAGATATGGATACGATAACAGGTAGTTACTCATGTCCACTTGAAGAAGGGAAGCAATAAAAGTGTATTTTCGCCTGAGGAGCCAGAAAATACAAAGAAGGGGTTGTTGAGAGATGGTCATTAAAGGCGCAACGTTTCAGGGGAGACACGCAGACTCAATACATCACGTATATTGTAAGCTCCAACCTGTTTGCTACAGAACTGTATATGATAGTGAGATTCAAATTGTCAAGAGTTTTATAAGATAACATCGAATTATAGCATGTAGTAGTCTGGCGAGTCACAGATTTTACTTCGAAATATTGAGTGTACCAAAACGTATTGTTCGAATTTTAGGGACTGAGCATTTACTTCGAATTATCGAGAGGTTCGTACTATCGAAGGTTTGAATTATCGAGAGTTGACTGCATTAATAGTTTAAGTTATTGAATTTTTGTTGTTAATTATTATAGTAAAGTATGTTTTCAGTTTTTTAAACTAAGCCCTATTTCAAAGTTTTTAAATTTTAATGGCCCCAGTTCATAACCAAAAGAATTATCATATATTTTATTTACTTATAACATAATGATTACGACTTTGGCATAACGAATCATCAACGCGAAGACATCAACGCGAGCTAAGACGCGGGTAAATGCTAGTTAAAAATAATGATCTAAATCATTGCAATATAATTTTAACTTTATATTGATTTCATTATTGAAGAGAGGATGGTAATTTAAGGAATGAATCTCAGAAGTACTGTTTTTTGTTGTTATTTTTAGAAAAAAATTGTAACAGATGGAAATAAAAGAAATTAGCTTACAGTGTAAGAATTAATATTTTTATTTATGAAACAAGTTCTATCTGAATTGTTGAACCAAATGTTTACTATATGTTCTGGTTTTAAGGAAATATAATCGGCACATATTCCAAATTCTGTTTTACAAGAACTTCTCTTGCACAAATTTTATTTAACACAAATTAAAAAGGAAAAAAAAAATCCTTTTTACTCGACTTATTTTTGATTTAACACGTTTGGCCCAGATTCTAAGAAAAAAACAAAAGTAAATTTTCCTTTGCATTAATTTTAATAACTGCGTTATTGGAAACAAAGATTATTGAGTGTAAAGATTTTCCATTTGGGAGAATTCCGTAAATTTTATTACCTCAGTACGGAACTTTGCTTTCAGAACATCAAGATATGGAATCTACGATTCCTAAAAGGGTGATTAAGGTACGGCAAAGAATAAGAAAACTAAGGATGATCCACAACAATGAGTTATTAAACTGCTCTAAACCCTCTTGCCAGGGCTGTTTCCAACCTCTCGCCGCGCCCTAGACACTCCAAGTTGTTAGGCCCACCCCTTTTATTCAGTTCTTACTTTGCCAGCTTTGGTTAGAGAGAGATAATCCCTCAACTCTCTTACTTATTTTCCTTTGCTTATTTGTGCTCTTTGGGGAGTATCTCCATTATCGACCATCTATGGACCCCCCCCCCCACCGCTGTATTCTGGGCTGGTAATCGACAGCCTCAAGGAAAGGATAGTGGCATAGTTTGGCTACCCTTGTTCATTTCTTACCGTACGGCATAATGGATTCCCCCCCCCCTCCTTCGTAAATTGGAACAGTTAAATTAATGAAATCGCTTACAATTACAGTTTAGAGTACACATTATTGTATGAATTGTTTTCAACTTATAGTTATCATCTTTTTCATCGCTTATCGCTGCACTATATCTTACTTTTAGACATTCTCATTCTTTGTTGAGTACAATAAAGATTTTCTTCAAGCTTTGATCATTACAAATAATTAAGGATATCATTGTTATCAATTTCTGTTGTAATATCATTTGGAGTGCATAACAACATCAAATAACTGTTAGCCTTGCTTTTTCCATAGTAGATCTCATTTCAGTCTGTACCTAAGTGCAGAAATGCTTCTCTCAATACTCACTAGGCAGTGGTACGTTCGCAGTAATTATAATTCTTTCTCTTTTTTCACCCTCCAATTTTTTGCGCCCCCAAATCATTTGCGCCCTATGCATGTGCCCAGAGTACCTAAGTGGAAAAACGGCCCTGCCTCCTGCAGACATAGCGAACAAGCACTTTTGGTGGACCAGATATATATAATTGTGTTATTAATGCTACTTCTTGACCAAAAAATGCATATACTCAATTGAATGAAGCCCGTTAATGATGTAATATAGGCTGTAATTTTTGAAATTATCCACCAATTAAAGTATGACATCTAAATTTTTAGAACAAAGCAAATTAACAGCAAAATACATTATGTATCAAAATTAAATACATTTGTATCGAAATTGAAACTGCAAACGAGGAAGACAGAAAAGCTTCGGGACTACAAACTAGCAACAGATGAAACGACAACCGTTAAGGATGCATACAAAATTCATAATTTACTAAATTATTTTTGTTAATTTCTTAAGACCAGAATCAATCTTTTATTTTCCTTTATTGCAATATATTTTTCTCGAATTTTTTTTGCACGTACTCTTTGGGAACATATCCCTGATATGGCGTACATTAAACCTATTAATATCACACGGAAACCAAATATACTTAGAAGAAAGTAATGGCAACTGTTGACGCGCCACTGTTGACAGTTTTAAATTATCCTAAATTTATAATTTTTCTGTTTGAGTATAAAACTAATTATTGCAAACTTTCTTCAAAATCTTTGTTTGTTTTTGTTTCATTAATAAATTTAATGTTTATCTTAACTACCATGAGCTTCAACAAATACGGCACTAAGTTTAATGCCCTTGAGAGGCCTAAAAGGAATAATTCCCTTTCGTGGGCCCCTCATTGGAATTTAAGATACATTTTGGTCAAAGGCCGTCAGGGGGAAGGAAATAAATGGAAAGATCTGTCCTAAATTATGGGGGAGGTGTGTAACTCTCCCCTTGTTGTTTGGCAACCTTTATTCGATAGTGAATGAAAGCAACTGTCATCTATACGTACTTCTAGTGGAGTAAGTCTTTCTTGGAGTCTATTATATCTTTGAAGGTTGGTTAGGTACATTAAAATATTTCTTATGATTATTCAGTACTAAAAAAAAAAAAGATGTGTAACAATTACTTTTTTTTATTTGGAAACACTACGAAAAATTCTGTAAAACTCTTAGTTTCGGTTTTGTGTTTAAAATATATATAAATTGTACTGTGTGAATACCATTAATCCGAGGGTTATTTAGAAGTAACTTTTGTATTTGGCTTGAAATAATGTAATATTTTCTCTTAAACATCGAATCTCTGTTTATAAAAACTTTTGTGCTTGTTTTTCCTTTCTCAACAATCGCTTGATGTTTAAGTAACAAATTGAACCCTGCACTTTTTATAATTGATATGTTCTCTTTATTAACTTATTTGATCAGAAAATCTCGAAATTTTTATAAATTTCTTCTTTTATTAATGGCTGTTAATACATTAGTGGGAAAGTAATGATGTGTAGTATCAACTATAGTAAAATATGTGTGTATTTAAAAAAAAATTAGCAAAGGCTTTTTAAATATTTGTTTGGATTAATGTGTAATTTTTATATAAATTCAATATCTTAAATTCTAACATATTTTTTCATTTATCTAAAGTATCGTGTTATTACAGACATTACAAATAATTGAATATTGGAATGGTCTGATAAATTATTTAATAAAATTGTTAATTTTTTCTCTTGTGTCTCTACCTTTTCAAAAAAATTTTGCTATCTAAAATGTTTTCAAATATTTAGCTGAATATAATGTTGGTTGTCTGAATTAAATGTCTTATTTCAACATTAAATTAAAAAATAGAACATCTGTTGACAATACGTTCATGCTATTGGACAGAATTGGCTGATTTTAGAGTTTTGAAATCTCCATGCAGTACAGGAAATGGAAATAAAGTCTAAAAATTAATGTGATGGGGCTCTTTCATATGAACTTTTCCCCCTGAGACTTCGAATTTGGGGCTGAAGTGTTGCAGACTTAAGCGTCCTGGTGCTACTGAAGACTTGTCATGTAGAAATAGGCTGATGTACTTTAAATCTATTGAGCACAAAGTCCTTCTTTTGGCATGAAGATTGTCCTTGGGTGTCGACCTCATCACTTTACCAAGACTCAAAGTTGCGAAACCTGTTACCAATATCCTTTGTGTGTTCCAAAAACCTCTTTTCGTTTTTAAGTGATAAGTATGTTTGTTTTAATAACAATCATATGTGTATTTAGTTTAAATAAAAGTAGAAATCGTTACATACATAACAAATACACAAAATATTATTTTAAATAGGATTTTACTTCATTATATTTTAATATATTTAAATTTAAAGTAATCGTCAGATTTTTCTGTTCTAATATTTAACTTCTTTTTATGGAAATGTTGACTTTTTTTTGCTATTCTAAATGGTTTGATTTATTTTCTAGGAAAAAATTTATTGATATTAATGGTTAAAATGACTCTTCTAAAGAAAAATTTAAAGGGTTTCATAAGTAAATCTATCAAACATTATTCAAGTGCCAATGTTGAAGTTGACATAGAAGAAAAATGGAAAGGTGCTAAACCTTTTTCGGAAATTCCAAGTTTACCAATGTTGCCTATTATTGGTACTGCTTGGCATTACATGCCTATTATTGGTAAGGCTTTTTGGTCACTCTAATTATATAGCAGTTTTAGCTTTTTATTTTAATAGACCTTGTATCATAATGCATAGTTCTAAATGATCAAATGTCTAGGTAATTCTCTCATTAAAACTAATTTATTTTTACAATTTATTGTTTGTTTTTATTGAATAGTAATGTTTTTAATTTTAACTTGAACCTTGGAAAATGAGAAGTGAGTATTCAGGTATTAACTTTTATATTTTTAATTCAGTATTATAACAGCTGATAAACATGTATTAACTGATCTGTCTTCAATTTAGGAAGATTTAGATTAGATCGGCAACATGAAGCAAATGAAGAAAAACGAAAACTATGTGGTGATATTTTAAGAGAGAAAATTGGATCACTGGATATAGTAATCAGTTTTAGAGCAGAAGATTTGCAAGAAATTCTCAGGAATGAAGGAACTTATCCATATAGAGTTGAATTCACTTCAATAAGAGCTTATAGAGAATCTAGAAAACACTGGTTTAGTACTGCAGGTCTCTTGGCTGTGTGAGTTTGTATCTCTAAAGTTACTCTATCTGGTATATTATCTTCATATAATAAAATACGGTATTGGGCAAGTAAAATACAGATATCTATTCGCATGTAGAATGAGATTTTTATCAATGTAGAAGGAAATTGGTAATGTTATCTTGACATATCCTGTAAAAGTTTAAAACATTTAATTACTTGGGCATCTTAATCTTTGTTTATTACATTTAGCTTTCACCTATATTTTACCTTGAGCATTTATATCTACTTGATAAACTTTTAATGAAACATAAAACTTGGTAAAAATGGTCATTATTTTGGATATGACAAATCTTTATTCTTCTGTGGTCTGAAACTTAAATAAATCTGTAAGAATCTTAAAAAAAAAAACAAATCTCGTATTAATCATAATGCAGATATGCATTATGTGATTAATAGTTACGATTTGTTTTTAGACTAATGTAGTTTTAGCTGTGATATGAAACTATAAATTCAGTAAAGAATTTTTTTACCAATAAAATTAATGTATTGAAATTATCTGGATTTGTTTAATTCTCCTTATCTTTAAACATATCAAATATAATTTTAAAAGTTTGATAGTTTATCAAAAGAATTTTATTTAAAGGCAGATTTAAAATACTTCGTAAAGGATTCTCGAATAGATAATGTATCTTTAAACACTATATTAATAATGAAATTAAATGTCAATTTTATTTTCTAAATTATAGTGTAATTTCCAATTTTAATTTTTTTTCTTTTCAGTAACAATCTTAACCGTAGCATATTGATAGTTTTTACAGATAAAATCAATATATATAATTCATTTTGAAATTGGTAATTTTAAATTATGTTAACTTTTAATGGCATTTAGTTTTGAAATGAGTCTTTGGTATGCATTTAACTCAACGAATCTATAGTAAAGGAAACATAGAAATGAAAAGTGAATGGATTTTATTTTATAAACTCACTAAAACTAAAAAAAAAATTCTTAAGTTTAATTTTAATAGGTTTTTAAACTTGTGTTTGTAATAATTCATTGTTTTTCATATTCATACTGAATTATATGAAAGTTTACTCGTAGGCAAGGAGAAGAATGGCACCATTTGCGAACACGGACACAAGAACATCTGTTAAAACCAGCAGCTGTTCTCAAGTATTTTGATGCTTTACAAGATGTTGCCAGAGAATTTGTCCAAACAATTTTTAAGAACAGAGATTCTAATAATGAAGTTCCTAATTTTATTAGAGAACTTTATAAATGGACGCTTGAATGTAAGTTTCCTAAATCTTGCTCAAATGCTGTTTATAATGTAATATTTTTAAGAATACTTAATTCGGCATTTTTTATGAAACTTTGTAATATGATAAAGAAAAAATTTCTATTTTATGTGTTAATCTTCTGTACTTTTTTATAAATATATCTTGAATATAGTCGAGGTTGGTGTATAATAATTACTTATAAAAAGTTTTATGAAGTTCTCTTCGTGTCTACAGAAGTAAATTTTTGACTTTATCAAGACTTTACTTTAACTATATAAAAAAATTAATTAGGAATACTTCACTGAAGAAAATTTATATAAAGGGGGGGAGATATTGACTTAACTGTTACATTGGGTGCAAATATTGTACATTTTTTTTTTGTAGGTTTTAATATAGTGTTGTATAACTAATTTTAAAAAATAAACTTTATTTTTGATTGCCTGATTACAAAAAATTAAATCTTTGTTTTCTAAGAAGTTTCTAGAATGTTACCTTGATTTCTTTTTTTAAAGTATAAAGAAATTTTTGTACTTATACTGTCAACCAATTTGGCCAAATCAATGTCGGCAAATGCTGTTTCTGTACATTCGCAAAAGAAAGTTATATGTGCTCTTTTTGTATCTGCACATTTACAAATAACTTAAAGATTTAGAAGAATTAAATAACTGTATTTTTCTTCATATAGACTATACCACATAAACTTGCATAAGTATGAATCTAAATGTTATTACGATCCAAGTATTTCTTGTTTTGCTGAATCGTGCAGTCTTTCAGATACTTATTATAAAATCCAGCGTATAACGCACACTTATAACACACAAAATAAATTTGAAGTGCACATTAAAAAAAGAGCATTAAAAAATTTCTACATGCATTAAAATATTGTTTATTTAAAAGAAATTTGCATTAAAATATTGTTTATTTAAAAGAAATTTGCATTAAAGGTTTGAAGCTCTCGAAGTATACCATTTTTTTTCTCTAAAGCTTGGAATGCCTCAAATTACTTCAAAACTTAAGAGTATTGTGTTAAGTTTTTACATTTTAAGTTTTTAAGTTCAAACATTTCATGTTTCTTCATAAAAGGGGGGAGAGGGGTTGTATATGGCAAATTATACCCAAGAAATTAAAAATTGTAGCTTGAAAGTGTAGGTGCACCTTATACAGTCTGTTAAAATAGTATTCGGACACACTACCAGTTCATAAATTTTTATTTTAATTAAACGTACCAATTTAAAAAATTGAAGTAAATGTTATTTTGCTAAATACAAATTATAATAATTTGAACAAAACTTGTATATTAATGCAATTATGGTTAAAATTGAAAATAATAGAAATAGAGTTAAAAAAGGTGCTCAAAAAAGTAATGGGACTCTTCCCAATAAATTAAGAAAAACAATTTAAACTTGGAAATTAATCTTGTTGGGCCGCCCTCACTTTTTATGACCTCTTGAAGTCTATTTGGTATGCATTAGATCATTTTTTTGCAAAACGATCTATCAATTTTGGTCCACTCTTCGACCAAATATTTTCCTAAATCCTGCTTGTTAAAATTTGGTGCTTGTATAGAGTTTTTGCTGCAAATAATTGCACATGTTCAATAGGATTAAGGTTTGGACTTTGTGCACAGGAGTCTTAACACTAGGACAAAGGTAGAGGACTCATAACTTGCAAATATTTGCAGTATATTTCAGGTCATGATCTCGGTACTATTTAAAAAGTCCCGAGATTCCCTGCTTGCTCGTACTTTAAATTTTGCTTGAGAATGTCAGGATAAAAATATTTATTATACTATCAATAAAATGCAAGTTCCCGACACCAGAGCTTGCCAGCAGCCCCACATAATTTGATTACCCGCTCCATATTTGATAGTGGACCATAAATTTTTGACATGCATTGCTGTATCTGATTTCCCCCAAACTTTTTGCATGCCATCCGATCCGAAAATTTTATGTTTGATTTCATCAATAAGTTTTCCCAATATTCTTTTGGTTGCCTTGCATACATTTTAGCAAATTGCAACCTAGCTTGTCTATTTGCTTTGCTGATATAGGGCTTCCTTTTTTTTGACGTACTCTATGATATTTGTTTTCTTAATGTTTCGGACAGTTTCAGGATTTACTGATTTTTCGAACCTACTTTTACATTGCAAAGTCATTTTTACTGCACTAGTTATTGGATTAATGTGTACTTGTCTCACACAATCCACCTCTTTTCACCTTCATCGGACACCCTGATCTTTGTTTTCAACACTATTGGTTTCTCTTGAACCTTTCAATAATGCTAAAAATAGTAGACTTACTCAATTTCAAGCTTTTTCCTATACAGTGAACAGGTTCTCCCTCTTTCCAATGACTTGGGAGATTTCGCACACCAACCAATATCTTTGTTTCTTGCCATGTTTTCTATAAATTATCTTTTCAGTTGAAAGGTTTATGTTTAAACTTGTCTAAAAAAAGTGGTGGGAAATTAAATTCTATTGATGTGCTGTATATTTGTTAAATTTCTCATTTCAAAAGTGTCCTAATACTTTTTTGACCCCAGTGTGCCTTTGAATTATATTTGAAAAGCTAGATCAAATTATAATTCTATAATACTAATAAAATTTTCCTTATATACTCTATACCAAATGTTAAAATATTTCTAGATTCATTTTGTCTTAATGTGATAAATATTTTTATAAATGACTTTATAATATGAATGCCAAGTGTGTGTCCCAATACTTTTTATAAGTGACTGTATGCCAGATTTTATGGTAAATATTAGACTGTACTTTTGCAAATACTTCATTATGTTCTCTTTGGAAGAAAGTAGATCCCAACTTTTAATTTCTCAACAAAATAAAAGTATACTACAAATTGTAAGCAATATTTTCAAATCTGCATAATCAAGAATATTTGTCTCTGAACAGGCATTAAAGTAGTACAACTGAAAAAACTTTTTAATCATGAGCAAACAAAACCTTTCTACACAGGGATACATTTTCTTAATTGGCTACATGTCGCAGCATTTAATAAAATTAGTTGATAGAGTATACATGTACCAGGCATTCATTAAGCCTTTAATATCTATACTATTTTTTTAAGTTAGGGGGAAAATAACAAGTGTACATATTTATTTTTAATATATATATAAATTTTTTACTACCATAAAATGAAAGGTTTTCAATTTTTTAAGTCCTAATTCATATAATTTGGCTTACTCTTGTTTGTAAAATGCTCTTAAACTTTTAACCTTTTGTACTGAAATTAAATAACCTTTAATGATGCCTAATTGCCAAGAAAAAAAAATTGGATCATGTCTAAAAATCCTAACCAAAATAGAGGGTTTTTGTTTTATTAAATGTATAGAGTGGGAATTGCATGCACATAAGAATATATTGTCTTCTCTCTCTCTCACAAAATTCTTTGCATACAAGAACTATAACAACTGAATCTGTGTATTAAAATATAACTTTTTGTTTTTGCTTAGCTGTCTGTTATGTAGGATTGGATACTAGATTAGGTTGCTTAGAAAGTAACTTGTCTAAAGATTCGGATGGAATGAAAATGATAAATAGTGTGTTGTCTCAGTTTGAGTATATGATCAAACTAGAAGCATTTTCAGGCCGTATACAGTTTTGGAAATATTTTTCTACACCAACTTGGAGAAAATTTGTTAAATATTCAGATATGTATTCAGAGTAAGAAATTTTTTCAAATATTTATAATTGTAACTAATTTATCATATTTCTCTTTATTGAGTATTCTTAGCATTTTTTTCTTTTCAGAGTTGCTTTCAAATACATAAATAGAGCTTTAAAGGACTTGGACTCTAAAAAAGATGAAGACAAACTGACTTTGATTCAAGCATTAGTAGTAAATAAGAAATTAGATGTTAAGGATATAATGGTTATGGTTGCTGATTTTCTGATGGCTGGAATTGAGACGGTAAAACTGTAGTTTTTATAATAAAATTACTGAATCTCTATTGAAATATTTCTATAATTAAATATTAATGCAATACTTCATTTGTGGATAAGATCTCGTATTTCCATGGTAGAAGTTGAGTATGGTGCAAGTTGAGTGTCATCCTTCACTCTCTTGCCGATGTTGAAAATTGCATGATCAGTTACCAATAAGCATAGTTTGCTTTTAAATGTTAGAGAATAGATTGATGTGATAAATTATAGATCTTGAAATTTGATCAATTTAATGAACAATGTTTCACAGGTGTTAATTTTTTAAAAATTCTAATGGTACATAATCTTTTGTTTGATAAGATCTCTTCAAGCTGAAAATGTCATGTTAAATTATTTATATTGAATTATGTGTATTAGTATAAATATTTTGATCTAAAATTGAATACCTTAACTTTTTTGTCTGTATACAATTATGCTAAAAGAATTTAAATACAGAGTGTATTTATCTCCAGCTCGTATTTATGTAAACCTGTATTAAGTCTATCAAAAAATGCTTTCTCTTTTTAATTGATATGATTTATTGATTTCAATGAAAAATTTTCCCAAGATTTATTTTTTAGAAGTTTTTAATTTTCTTTAAAATAGGTTTCTTTTAAAAGGTTTTTAACATTATCTTTAACTTTATCAAATGGAATCTTTTTCTTTAACTTACTATAAAGATTACAGTAACAAGTTATAAAAAAAAATTATGCTAATAAAAAGCTTGAATCTTTTTATAAATTGTAATGAATGATAAATTTATTTCTATAATTCCTTTCATCCAGGAACTTGTATTTAGGTAATATTTTAATCATGGTATATTTGATAGATTTTCCTTTTCTCAAGGGGGGGGGGGTAGCTTTCAGTAAGTTCTAATACAGTAAATCTTAAAGATACCATAGCAATCGTTCTCTTCTTTCCTTGGTATTCTCGTTAAATTTTCTTTCTGTAAAAAAAACACTAACAAGCATTGGATTTCTCTTTAGATAATCTAGGACTTCATTTTCAATAGTTTTATTTATTTTGAGAAAAGAATTTGCAAGGTTTTTTCACATTTATTTTTTCCTGTAAATATAGAACAAGTAATGTAAAAATACCACATGTTCATACTGGTATACATTTTTCGTGTGAAGAAAGTTCTCTATACTTCTATACCTAGTTCTTAATGAGGTAGTTAATCTTTTGAGAAGTATATATATCTCTAGGTCCTCTGATTGAATTTTTTGAAAATATTAAGCAAGTTAACTTGGTTAACTAGTTCTTTCTATATAATTCTCTATATTTAAGTTTTTCATAACAAGAAGTGTAAGTAATAAATCTGAGTAGGAAAATATTTTCATAGAAAAATTAGATTCATATAAAAAATATTCTTTATCTAACAAGGGGAGAGCAGGACTAAGGAAGCTCATTTGGGATCGTGTGGAATCTAGGTGCACTATCATCTATACCAGAGATGCACAACCTTTTTAGGATGAGGGGCCAAAAAATTTAATAGAATCGTATCAAGGGCCAAAGTATTACGCGATGGCAAATATGTTACAACCGTGAAAACACTGTTTTATGACGATGTTTATGCATTTTATCACAATTATTACTTACTCGGGTATACATTATGCAGTTGATAAATGAATGAAACACAAACACTTTCAGAAAGATTAAAATACTTTGGCTCAAAAAAAAATTCCCTGCTAAAAAGGTGGCAAACTTGAAATTATATTATCACAAACTGATACGCTCTGAGTGGCCGAACGGTTAGAGCACTGATCTACCATGCAGGTGGCTCAGGTTTAAAAAATTGTTTGTTAAATTTAATCATGTTTGTTAAATTTAATCTCTTGTTTGTTAAATTTAATCATGACTTTAGTTATTTATTATAACGGACATTTGCAAATTATATAAATTGAATTTATGTTAATCTTCCCCTGGTAGTTATTCTAGAACTCTCCACCGGATTTATAAAAGTACTGCAACTGGATAGGTCTTCAGTTGTGGTGCTGCCCGTGTAAAACACTACGACAAAATAAATCTTGTATTGGGTAACATCGCCTTGTTCCTTTCTACGTGACAATATAACAAAGGAAAGGTTTTGCTAATTATATAGAGAACACAATTTAAATTTTGAAAAAAATTAGTACTTAAAATTTGTAAGATTTAATGAGATGGCTGGAACTGAATATTTGAAGTTATTGATTTTACGTCAGGCTTAAGATTGTTGTGGCAATACGTAGAACAGAAGAAAGGTTCTCATCTGCTATTCTATTTCTTATTTTTGATTTGTTTAAATTCATTAGTGAGAAAGAGTGCTCACAAATGTAAGTGCTGCCAAAGAAAGTGGGGCATGCAGCTGCATTTTGCTTTAAGTACAAAAAATCCTCTGATAAGTTTTTATAAAATTTTAATATCTATTTTTCTTTGAATTGATTTTTGATAACATCAGAATTCTGTAAATCAATTAAGGCTAACTGCATACTCTCATCCACTAGATTTAAATCAACAGAAAATGGAGAAGAAAAAACATCAATTTTTGTTTGGCACTTTTTAAATCTAAAAATTGATCAGCAAATGCATAGCACAAGATTTGAATTTGTTCCTCATACTGCATCTTCATGTGTGGAAATGTTTCATGCATTTTTTGGCCGTAGGGAAAGTGTGCAAAATTTTTAGTTTTCAGCTGGTTTTGAAATAAACATAATTTTTGTTTAAATGCCTTTACGTTACTTATCAATTGAAAAATGAATTGATTCTTTCCTTGTAGCTTTGTGTTCAAGTCATTCAAATGGCCTGCTATGTCTGCAAGAAAAGGCCAAATCATACTGGAAACTTCTTTTAACCTTCTAGTATGCCACGTCCGCGAGCTTCTCCTATACGAAAACTCATACTCGCAGATAGCCATGAAGGAAAGATATTGAAAAGCCGCGTAATAAATTGAAAAAAAAATACTCAATGAGCAACTGTAAAACAATTATTTGCTGTAATACTATTTTCGTATGCGATTTTTTTCCTGCTTAATTAAAAAAGGTCCATTCCATATTAGATTACTCTTCTTTTATAATAGGCATTCGCGGGTCAACTTTAAAGGCTTCGCGGGCCATAGGTTGTGCATCCCTGATCTATACCACTGCATTCCTAGAGCTAATTAAAACTTAATCGTATAAAAGATGAGTATGAATTTCAAAGGCGATTTTCACCAAATTGACTGCCTATTAGGGGGAATTGCATTGAGAGTTGAACTCCCTAAAGGAGTACTACTGTTGCAAAGTCTCGTCCCCAAATAAATTTCCTTAGTCGTGCCCTCCCCTTGCAAGACTTTATTTATCAGATTTTTTAAAAAAAAACTGTTTAATATTCAATTTGGTCACTTGAACTATTGTCACAAAAACAAGTTTCTTGCTAGATTGAAAGAGCTAATGTTTTTATTTTGTTTAAAGATGGAATTTATTTGGCTAATTTGAAATGAGTATGTTCATTTATAATCAAATTAGGCAATGAAATTTACATGTGTAAAATTTATCTAGAGAAAAATTCTGATTATATAGTCTTCTAAAATACAACCTTGAAAGCTGTTTTATTTTAAGTGCTATAAAACCTTTTTATTTCTTTTAGACTTCTCATAGTGCTGGATTTCTTCTGTATCATTTGGCTAGAAATCCTGATAAGCAACAGAAGTTATATGAAGAAATAATGAGAATTCTTCCTACGAAAGACCTAAAAATAACTACGGAAATGTATGAATATGAAATGAAGTATTTGAGATCATGTTTCAAGGAATCATTAAGGTAGATTTAGATATTTATAGGAAAGTTATGATTAATGAAACAAGACTTTTAACTAATGGTTTGCATAACCTCTAACAACTAAATTCTACCATCATCAAAATGTTTTATGTTTATTTTTAATCAAGATTAATGCTTTGAAATCCATTCTCATTACAGAATCTTTTCACTTTTTACTATTTTAGTTTCTTTCTAACTAAATTTTCTAAAGCTTCTAGATTTCTATGGTCTATATTTAACAATTACTTTAGCTTGATCTTTGTATTAAACATTTGTAAATGTATATTCTTTAAAAGCTGGATGTGGTTATAAACTCTATTTGCATGATTCATTTTTATATTATTTAACTTTTATTTTTAGAATACTGAGAAGTTGTATTCAGAGGATAATTTATGAATGACCTTGATTTAGTTTTAAATACTAAAAAATTTCTAATTCAGGAAAAGGGACATTGTATATTTAATCTTTTTCTGTAATAAATATGAAAGCTGTATGAAGTTATCAACAGTATAGTATATCAAAACTAATTTCAAAATGTATGAATTATAATTGAACTGTGTTAATTTTGTGTTGTAGTTTTTTCAATGAGTAATTCTCAAATAATTTTTCTTGAGTATATATAAATTCCTCAAAGTGCTATAGTGTATATGTGTAGTAGTTGTTTTAATACTGAATTTCTAGATTAAACCCTGTTGTTGGTGGAACTGCTAGAATCTTGGCAAAGGATGCTGTGCTATCAGGTTATCATGTTCCTGCTGGGGTAATTAGTACTTCCTTTATTTTTAGACATATGTTTGATTTAGTATGTATTTTAAAATTCATGCTAAGATGCTCTGTATAGTGCAATTTGAACATGTGTACTTTATAGCAAAATAACTTCTGTAATAAAGTTTAAATATTAAATTTCTAACCATGTTTTGAAATTATTCGTATACAGAAATCTAAATGTAAATATACATATATATTAGTTTTGAATAGTTTTGGATATCCATTAATCAGAGCATATTGTAAAAATAAATTCAATTAGAGAAACAGTTGTTTGAAGTGTGTGAATAAATTCAGTTTTACTTAAATGGACCTTTTTAAGATGGAACTATTTGGAATCAATTCAATGCCATCACCTCAATTCCAAACAACAAAGCCAGTTACAGACTTATTTTCCCTTTCAAAACCATCCCACTTTGTCAACTTCAGCTGATACTAAAATTTTTAAAAATTGGGTTATTCTTATTTTCAAGTATTCAACATTCATAATGTTAATGTGTGTTGATTGTTTTAAATTAAATAGATATAAATATCAAAATTAGAATTATACATTTCATATTTTTATTTTACTACAATACTAAAGTTGCTTGGAAACAGTTGATTGAAAAAATTTTTGATTTCTGAAGTGTTGAAACTGTTAAGTTATTTCTAAAATTAAAATTCTATCTGAAATATTTCTGGCCTTAATATTTTCATTGGAAAAGTTTATTATATTCATTTTTACATATTAGACTTTTGTACAACACTTGTAATTTCTAAAATTATGTAAATATTGATATTCTCAATGTACATTCACTTAAACATCGTAATATACAATGCTTTTAAAAGAATAAGTTAAAAATTAAATGAAAATCAAGTGTTTCATGATTTCCCATTTAATGAGAGAACCTTTAAAAATATAAATGAGAACCTTTTTTATTTGCATTTTCAGTTAGTACTTCTACATGAAAATTTTAGCTTTAATTTTACTACTATAACTTTAAAGTGCTGGTGTTATGTATTCTAGTTATCTTTGGGAATATGGCAGAAAACAAATTTATCATAAGGTCTAGGAATAAAAACTACTAAAATAAGAACATGGGTTATATATATGTATATATAGGACACTTGGACAGAATTTCAATATTTATTACTTAGATTCAAAAGAATATTAGTTCAGTAACAGACTAGGAGATTTTCAGTATTTGATTAAGTAAAATGGAAAAGGGGGGGATACAAGATGTATTAAAATTAACATTGAAAATTGAAAGAAAATCGGGTAATCTACAAATTTAAACTGTCTGGAAATATTTTTGGAAAAAATAAAATTTGTATCTTCAACAAAGCAATTTGAGAAACTAGAATAATAAAATTTAATTTTTTCTTAGATTAGTATTGTTGGTTTTCTATTTTTTTTTTTTCAAACTAATGACTTGTGTTTTAATTGGATTGGGATTTATAGATTTTTTGGCTCATGCAAAGTAGAATATTGTAATCTATTGTAAAATATAATGACAACCAAATGGTGAGGGATTGATGATCCCAAATGAGGAACATTTTGTTATGAAGAAACTCGTCAAATTTTAAATGAGATTTAAATACAAGCAACTTCATATCATTTGAAACTGCTCTGGGAATAATGGCTGAAGTATACTCTTGACATTTACATGTAGTAACCCTGTCTCCATCCTTGTGTTTAAGATCCCTGACCAAAGTTTAGATTTGAATCCCATGCACTATATTTGTTTTTTCAGTAATCTGCAAGATTTAAGGTAACATTTGGTAAAAGAACAGCCTAAAATTAAAATTTTTGCTGATATTTACACCAAATTATCTGAAAGTCGGATCATGGTGGATCAAAAATTTATTTTCCCCATAAATGATGAGTCTGCATTAAAATTTGCCTTAGTTTGAATTTATGATTTGTATTATACATGTATTTATTTGTATGTAACTAGTATGTATTTCATATTTTCTAAATCATTTGAATTTTCAGACTTTGGCTACTATTCCATATCATGAACTTTTTATAAATGAAAGGTATTATGAAGAGCCTCTTAAGTTCATACCTGAACGCTGGATAAATAAGAATAAAGATTTTAATCCTTTTGCATTTGTACCTTTTGGCTTTGGACCACGAAGTTGTATTGGAAAAAGGCTAGCTGAATTGGAAATATCTTTATTTGTCACAGAGGTTGGTAGATTTTTCATCAAATGTTTACTAATGAAAAATCAACATTAATTTTAAAATGTTATACTTCTCAATTTCTGTGTAATTTCTTAACCAACAGAAATAATGCATTTCACCTTCAAATTCAACACTTATACTAATTTTCATGTGTATATATCTTGTCTTTAAAAGATTCCTTTTATAATATAATTTGCAAAATTGACTAATCAATTGTTTGATAAAACAACTTCAGGACTTGATTCCTGACATTTCTTGGAATTGTAAGGAGTAGAAATAGTTACTTGAAGCCCAGTGATTGAGTGGTAGTGTATCGTGCTTCCATACCACAGGTCGAGGGTTCAAACTCCAGGCTGGGAAAGATTGACTCAGCTTTTCATATCTTAGTGGGTCGATAAAGGAGTACCAATCTGGCTTGGAAACTAAATGCTAGTGGTTTCGCATCACTGACCGCCTGATTTGAACATCTGCTCTTGCACCTCAGTGCCGAATATTACTAAAACTGAGATTGGCACAGTAGGTCTTGGTTGTCATGAGTTGTTGAACCTCTAAGTTTAGTTTAGTAAAAATAGTTTTTAATATTTGAACAAAGCTTGGTAAAGATCTGTATGCTGCAATTTACTAATCATTAGTCTACTCCAAATTAGACTACACTTCAGTATTGCATGGTTTTGTCATTTTGTACTCTCTAGAGACCCTGTTGTTCATCACCAAGCCATTCATCATGGCCATTTATTCAGAGTGTTACCCACATCTCTGGTACAATCATTTTGTGTGGAGGATTTTTAACTAACACTGACTGTATTCCTTGTTGAGATCAAATAATTACAGAACCATCCATCATATCCCTTTCTGTTTGAATTTCATTTACATTGCAATGTCATCTGCTGATCTTGTCTATTCCCACTGCTATTCAATTTTAGAATAAGAGGTTCTAAAAGACTTGGATATTTCATTTATAAAAACTAATTGTTATTCCTTCGCTTTTGAACATGGTTGTCGTACAGGCAAATTTCTCATGGACAGAGGCTTACTCGTTGTTTTCCTGGTACTTTTAAAGGAGCATCAAGGTATAATCTTTACAAATAGATTTAAATCTGAATCTCGTGTTGGTGTTGCAGCAGTTTGCAACCATTACTGATGGTTTCCCTATTTAAACTTAAATTTACATCTCCCAGAATTTCTTGTTCTAAAGTTAACCATTGAACATATTAGTCCCTAATCTGAAAATCATTATTTACTGGCTAGCTTTCATCATTAAAAAGCATCGTCTCACTTCAACAATCTACCCATCCCATTTTAATTTATATCGTTCATTATTTTGATATAACTGAACTAGAATAGATGTATTTTTTGTTGGGATTGCAGATAGCTAACTAGTTTTAGACTAGTGTCTTGTTTGTTGGATAATTGCCTTGTGCCTTAAAACAGCAACTACCATCTCTAGGTAAGATATGGAAATTGAGAGTTTAATGAGGATTTCCTTATGTAAGCTGTTTGATTAGTATGTACAGAGTCTAATATCTTGTTAGATTAATTTTTTGTGAAAGTGTATAGAGTAGAATCTGTTTGAACATACAAGAGTTGTCGGTTGGACACTTAGAGTAAATATCTGGAGTGTAACATGCAGTTGTAATTATGCCTCTTTTTATGCAATCAGAGGAAAATTTAAATTTTCTAATGGGTTTATAATTTACACTTTTGGGAAAACAGAGTGAATTAGAATCTTAACAAGAAGGCTGTAGTAATGCATAAATTTCTGGAATTTCATTAATTTTTGAATATTACAGTCTCGGCATTGCTTGTACTTTATATTCAAGCCAAATTTATCTTTGTGGAGACTTTAACAAAACAAAACTGTTTATCAAGTATACTGTCACAAAATTATAAGAAAGGAGCATTCTGAAGAGTGAAAGTAGGGAAGCATTTTGGGATATTGCAGTTAAATCTTATCTTTTCATATTAACATGCTAAATAAAGCTATTGTTAAATTTTTAGAATTTTCTTTTTGATAAAAATTTTATTTAAGATAATTATACAAAATTTGTAAGATAAGTAGATATTCTATCAGTGTTATTTCATAAAGGAAAAATTTCTCTACTAATGGATTTTTTTCTTTCTAGCTGATTAGAAATTTTAAAGTAGAATATCATTATGAAGATATTGGAGTAAAAACATTACTTGCAAATGTTCCTGATAAACCGCTGTGCTTCACTTTTATTGAACGTTAAATTTATGTGTTGCAAGTTCTGTGATTTCTTTTTAACGAATCTGAAGTTTTTAACAGATTGAAATGTATTAATTTAAATTTTTACAATCCATTTTGTATATAATCAATATGGGAAAAGTATTTTCGTATACAGTTTTGTACTATTTAATGTTTTGTTTATATTTAAATAAAATGCCTCATTATTAACCTTTATTTTAATTGTTATATATTCAACACAAAGATTAATCAAATTATGCTTCTAAAATTGTATGAACAGGTAATTATGGCAAGTTCAATTTTTTATATAGAACTTGCTTCTGCAATATTCTTTAAAAAAGTAAGTAAAAGACAAAACTATATGAAATTAACATGGCTGACAATGTATTTTCCTGGTTTAAGATGAGCCAGTTTGACAATTCAGTACATACACATGAGCAATGAATTTTTTCATTTTATCAACATCAGTTTAGTAGTTATGGTGTATATGAAACAGGATTTATTTTTGATAGTGTTAATCTTTAAAATATTTCATTTTGTAATTCTTGAAAAATATAGAACCTTATGAAAAGCAGCTCTTGAATAATCACCCATTAAAACTTGGAAATTTTTTTATAAAATAATGAATAAGTTGTCAAGTATTTTCTTAACATTAAAATGCAACCTTAAACATTTGAGCTTTACATGTGAACTTTGAAAGATTTGCATAAATTATTTTTTAATTAATTGAGACTTGCAAGACTTGAGATTCAGTAATTATGCTTCCTTTGTTGAATTGATATGTGCTAAGAATGAATTTTGCAGAAATCAAATCCCAAGGAAGCTTGTGGGATGTTAGATTTTTAAAAATCTCCTTTTTGAACTATTAGACTTGGAGTTGAAATTTGGCAAACTTGTTTCTCCTCTGTTGAATAGATTTCTTACAAATGGGTCTTATGGAAATAGACTCCTAAAGAATGGTTGTGGGACATTAGACAAGAATTCCTGGTTTTGAACTATTGGAACTTAAATTTACCAAACGTATCTTTTGATGAGTAGGTCTGCTAAGAACAGGTTTTGGGGAATCGGATGCTAAGGGGACTTGCAGGGCATCTTGGATGAAAAATGCTTCTTGTTTTTGAACTGTTAGACTTACAAACATGGATGTATGCTAGTATGCTTCTTTTAATGAGTAGAGGTCCTCTATAAGAATAGTCTGAGGAAAATTGACTCGGACAGGGTGCTGCAGAGGTGTAATTAAAAAATATACTTTTAGAAATTAAAATTTTTTTAAAGGTCTGGGATATATAAGAATATTTTTATAACTCTCAAAAGCTTGATACTAGTTCTCGGATGGCAATAACCTAAAAAAATTTATAGTTTTGCATTGTCATGAAATGCCCAACGAAGCAGGCAAATAGCTGCTATTATATTCATATATCCCTAATGTGAACTCTTGGTTGATCAATATGCTTTTTGCTCAAATAGTGCTAAAAAGGTATCAGTTTCCTAGAATCTGGTCTTCTAAGAGTCTTTTGCCTGTTTCCATTATCAAGAACTCTGCATTTTTATTGCATATTTTTTACATTCTTTTGAGGGTATTTATTTGGAACATAAATGAATTCTCATAATGTTCGCTGATTCACTCAATATCAATATTTTTAAGTTGCTATTCTTTCCTTGAAAAACTATGAATTAAGAGATAAGTAATAAAAGAAAATGGAAAATAAAATGATATATATGTATTCACCTGTTATTAAATATTCACTTCCAAATTAAATCTTAACTATTAATTATAATAAAAAAATGAAATATAGAATCTATTGTATAATAAATCGCACAGCCTTGAATAAATATAATAAGTAGAAATTTTCAGTTAAGTATTTGTCATTTATATTTTTCAAAATCAGTCTGTTAGAAATTGAGGAATAGTAATAAAGAAATAAAACAATAGCCTTAGGATTACATATATAAAATTTTTAGACTAGATTCTGCCTTGACATTCTGCATAGATTATACCAATGTGTGAACTTTTTCAGTTATTTTCCTTAGATTTGACAAAGTAAAATTTATTTCTAATTTGATATCCATGTCTTGTATTTTCAAATATGCCCGGTGAGCCAAAAGTTCATTTAAAATTCATAAATGATAAAAGAAGTGTGCAATTTGAAAGGAGCTCGGAAGAAAAGGTGTTCTAGTAGCAAAAACATTTTAGTTAAAAATCTCAATGGTAAGGGTGTGGACATTCAAGATATCAGCTGAATTATACAAATTAATCTTGCAATAGGAGACCATGATACATGAGGGTTTCTCATTCAGTTTTAGAATGGTATTACCCGATAGAGCATTGTTGGTGAAGTTGTTCGATTTGAATGGGAAGTCTGCAACTAATTGCATTGTGAAAATTTCTCATGGTGAAAAGGAATGGACCCATGTAGTATACTGGAATGATGAAGCTTGTGAAATGGTTTGAAGAATCTGTTTCTGGAGGATCGGCCACAAAGTGGAAGACCCCAGTCGGTGCCGATTTAAGCTCATTTCAGGCCCTAGGCATAAAAGATCTACAGGCCCCCTTGGCACTGTTGGAATCTGATTAAGTCCAGCTTATTCTGGCGCCTGGACCCAGTTGATAAACAGACACTGACCCCAGCTAAAGGTGGGCCGAATTACTGTGGCAGAATTGTCCACAAGGAGTAGCAGTGCTCGCAAATTTGGAAGAATATTGCATGTGCCTCGCTCATCTGTTTGCACATTCTCCATGGAATAGTGCATCCCTATCCCTACAAAGTGCAGTCACTTCAGAAGTTATAACCCGGAGATGCACCATTTGTGTATCATTTGCCAAGTGGGCTACAGCCACTGATGTAATGCACACCCCTGCATTGTGGATAGGGGGCAAAACTTGATGTTATGGTGTTGTAATCCTTTGTAAGATCTGGCTTGGGGCCCTAATATTCTGTTACGCCATTGGCTTCAGCATCCTTCTAAATATACGACAAAGTCATTGGATTCTACCAAGTTAAGTCTGGTGTGGCTTTACCTCATGTCTTATTGTTGGACCATTCTTTGAAAAATTGTGTCGCTAATAGGGTTGAAAAATGTGCATAGTAACCACTGAATGTTATCCCATTCTCTTGTGTGACAAAGTCGTATCTGCATTAAATTGAACACGGGTGTTATCTGTAATAAATTTCGTGCATAATAACACACATTCACCATCAAAATGATTGTTATTAAGTACCTTTGGTGAAGAGTGTGATAAGGCAAGGTTGTAAGATCGCATGGCCACTTGTTTAGCTGACCTCATTTCGGTCAATATCTTGTGGGGCTATTTGAAATAACTTGTGTACCATTCATTCCGATATGTTACATTCAGTTGTAACAGGCATTCTGAGTCGCCTGGACTGTTTCGAATAATGTTCGGCAGGTAATATTGAACGGTTGTTTTTGCAAGAATAAATGAATGGAGCTGAGCTTATTGTAATCCTGTCCATTGTGTTTTGGTCAGACTTTATTGTGAGCCCTTTCTTGTAAACTGCACTCTATCGTCATTTCTTTGGACTTAAAAATTCATAAAGAAACTTTTGGCTCACCCAGAGTGTGTGTTTCTCTAAATCATAATACCAAATACCTTATTAGAAACGTGGCTCAATAGACCTTGAATTTTGAACAGATTTATTCCTAGTAAAAGAGTATCATGATAGCTTACATATGCATTATTAAACGGTTGAAATTTTCTCTAAAGCACTGGTGTAATTTCTAAAAATAACTTCGATTTCTTGTCACTTGAACACATATTTTTTTACTTTACATTTTTCCTTGAGTATTGAAGTCTAATAAAGGAATAACTCCCTCTTGTATTTTTGCAGTCAAGTGAAGAGCACACTCAAAATAAATCTCTGATGTTAAAATTAAATAAACAATGATGTAATCACAGTATCAGAAAGCTTCTTTTTACTGCCACGACTGCACTTCACAAAATGAGTACTTCGTTTAATTGCAAAAATATATATACAGATGAACCTGATTTACCGAACCCTTACTTAACGCATTTCACGATTTAACTTTTTCTTTTTCCCTGAGTAAAATGAAGGCAAAAAAAAAAAAAAAAATCCATATTTAATGAATAATAAACCCAAAATTAACAATATTTCAACAGCTAAAAAAAACTTTCTATTAGTTTGGATTAGAAAAAATTGAATTTTTTTCTGAAGTGACATATTTTTTTATATGAAACAGACTTTTCTAGTCAATCACAAATTTTAAGGGGAAGAGGGGTGCAGCCTATTATTGTACTTTACAGGTGCAATTGAGTCACAAGTGTAATCGGTTGGGCAAGTTTTTAATAAGGCAGGAAATTCCTTGTCTTATCCAATATTACCAATACTTTTAGCAACTGAATATAAAGTGTGCAGTTATGAATACATTTTATATAGTTTATTATAGAATTTCTAAACGGAAAGTGAAAAAAATTTGTATTTTTCTAAACCCCAATATCACAAACAACCCTATTAACAAATAAAATGTTTGATCCCAATAAATTTCCTTAAATCGGGATATAACTGTACATGTGTGTGAGCACACGAACTTTAGTGCATGATTCAAATAGGAATAATAAAATTCAAATACAATAGCAAAATTATTGCATTTAACAAAATATTTCTAAAATATTAATTGATATAAATGGAAATGCCACGTACAATGTACACTAGTGTTTTTAATTCTAACGGCTTCCAGAACAGGAGCTACATGCTTCCTCCTGTACTTTCATAATATTAGATTTGTATTATTGCTAGAATATCATTGCTCTATTTGTTGCATGTATTGGGAAAATACTATATCAAATAACAAAATTGACACAAACATGCATGATATTATACAATTACTAAGAGAATAAATGTGTATGAATAAATCTACTTGGCACCATCAAAATAAAATCTAACACTGCTACGTAAAAGTTATTGAGCTGGAATTGGAATCTGATGTTTGGACTATCTTTTCTGAGAATGTATTAGCTGTTTAATTTTATGTGCGAATATCAACGATGGGGAAAATCAATTTTGGATGGAAAATAATTTTTTTTAAGGTTATGAACTAGTTAGCCTTATATATACAGGGTGCCCAGCCTTAATGAGACCCAATAGCTAATGCCCGAACCGTTCGATTTAGATATGCACTTACAATTTAAAAAATGTTTTAGAACTGGTAAAGAATGTTTTTACGTGCTTTTCGAAGCAAAAAACCCATTTAGAAAAAGATTAACAAAAATTAATTCTTTATATGGTCTCCAAGTCCTATCACTTATATTTAGGAAAAGATGCAGTACACAAAAACAAAGTAAACTCAAAAAGTTTTATTTTATTACGACAAAAACTGGCCGAGTTATGGAACTTTGAAAATCATAAATTATATCCATTTTCTTGGTTATTTTCCAAGAAGCTAGTAAGGGGCCGTCTCCAAAGTGAAATTAGTTGGAACTCTGCCAGGAAACTTTCGCTCTTGCACGTCACTCTTATGTAAATCGTTTTTAAATTTAAAAGCATACGTTAATAATACAATAATTGAGTACTTAAAAAATAAAATTTATTCTGTGTACGTGTAAAATGTAGGGGAAAAAAGGAAAACGTGGAAAGCCACGCGATTGAAGTAAAACTTCTTTGGCGACGTTGACCGTAAATGCAGGAATAAATCTAATTATATTAAACTGCTGAGAGAACTTACTTTAATCAAATAAAATTCGAACTTCATTTATTGTATGAAAATATTTTTATTCAATTTTCTGCATCATTTTCCAAGAAAGAAACAATAGGTGTGTGGTAACTGAAGTAGGATATAAAAATCCTCGATTGTAGTCAATCAAGAAAATGTGAGAAAACTGCATCAATCGTGGTTCCGTATACTCTTTTTCCTTCTCTAGAATCAGTATTCATTGCCAAATTCAGTGTCTGTTTCAAGAATTCAATTAGTAGCTTTGCTTCTTCTGTAGCAAAATTAACATCAAAGTCTCCAATTAAGATAATCGGCTTTTAATCATCATCGGATCCAATGATTGCAGCAGCCTCTGATGTGTACAGCACTAAAACTTTATGGATAAAGATGATAAAAGCTGCGGTAGAACTACCTGGTGATATATAGACTTTCGCCTGGATTTGCTGCTAGTTTTTCTTTCTTTTTTCTTTTCTTTTTTTCCTTTCACGAAACTTTTTTCCACTTTTTGCATTTGCTCTAGGCATTCTGACCAGAATTAATTTTAATTCAATGGAAATAAAAATTTTAATGCAACACTCACAGAAGTCACTGTGTTTGTTTGCAAAACGCTATCCGTAGTGATTCTTGGGTGATTGTTAGTGACATATACACAATGCCCCAGACACTCCCGTAACGGGTGAGTGAGTGAATATTAAAGCCCCACTGTTCAGCTACACGAGGGCTTTGGGGGACGGTCCGCGTAATTTTGAACCATGGTCAAGTGACGCGGACGACACCTGAGCTGGCACCCCCTCTCCTAACTACCACACCAACGGGAGGACGTTTAAGCTCTCGACAGATTTAATGTGCATCGCGCCCCTACACGGTGGGTCTTCAGTGGTACTGGAATCGAACTCATGACATGCTAGCCCTGATCCGATGTCTAGACCACTCGGCTACCGCGGCCACCACCCGTAACGGGGAGAGCGATATAATGGTAATACTTTGGGTGCGTTTATTCGTTGAAAACGGCACGTTTTTATTACATAAAAAACTACGAAAATACGCCACACGAGTTCGTTACGAGTAGCATACTCACTTAACATCTCCAATACCTAAGCGCCTTCAGTCCAAACGCAAGATGCCCCACTCCATACCACCTTAGCAATCGTCCAACTTTTTCACGGATATGACGAAAGTCACGTGGTGAACCCCCCCCCCTGCCGTTCTCTTTTCCTCCCGCTCACTATCTCCTCCCTATGAGGACGTTTCGGGGGGGATCACTACTTCCGTTCGCTTTTTCACTGTTACGCAAAACTGGGCAAATTTCCCATTCACTCCGTGAGCAAAGAAGTTATACTTCAAAATAAAATCTTTTGGACGAAGAAAACATTTTAAAAGCAGTTCCAAAATAGACTTATATGCTGCGATTTCAATCTGATTTGCTGCGTTTTTGCTGATCATGAGGAACGTTAAAAATCTGTTGTGTAGTCCCTTGCAATTGCATACAGTCGTATTCTAATATTACGAATTCTAGTACGGGAGAACGAGATGTATACAAATGAAGAATACTGCGAAATGGTACTGTTTTATGGCAGTGTAATCTAAATAAGAGAGAGGCGGCAAGACTTTATGTCATTAAATTTCCCCCTTGAAGATATCCATCCTATTGCAGAATTGCCCGTGTTGTTCAGCGTTTGTATAAAACTGGGAGTTGCAATACACGTATTCCCTGTCTCGTGCCTTCATCATTATTTAAGTTAATTTGGTCATTCTGATATAAAGCCCCTGATTCTCATGAATGATTGGCGCATCATTCCACATTATGCTATAATTTGAACGGCAAATCCTGTATTATTTTGCTGCTATTTGTTAATACAAGCTCTTTTAATCTTTTCGGTACAAGTTGTGTTTCTTTAATTTAATTTTTATTGTTTGCCATACAGCAATACAAATTGTCAATCTATGATGTTTACTACGATGTTTTAATTTTTCTATGATGGTTTTTTTTTTTTTTTTTTTGCTCTTTTTGTAGATAGTGAATTACTGTTCTCTTAACTCAATTTATATACGATCCCCTTTTCTGAGCAACTCTGATGCTTAAAATTTATGTAGGCATAACTCCGTCAGTTTCTATCGTAATAAAATGAAATATATCGTAATAAATTTTTGTGTTTACACTGCTTTTGTGTGCTGCATCTTTTCCTAAATACAGTGATAGGACCTAGGGACCGTATAAAAATTAATTTTTGTAAATTGGTTTTTTGGTTCGAAAAGCACGTAAAAACATTCCTTACCTTTTTAAAAACATTTTTCAAATTGGAAGTGCATATCTAAACCGAAAGGTTCGGGAATTAGCTATTAGGTCACATTAAAGCTGTACACCCTGTATATTTATTCGAAAAAAGGCATGAATTTTTTAAAATTTAGTTTAGATGTTATTTTGAAGTAAATTAAAAAAGTATTCGAAATCATTGGAACTACAGCTCAAACCACAAATATAATATCGTCATAAAACGCATTTCAAAAACACTGGAATACAAAGGATTTAAATAGGTGTATTTTGAATAAAATTTTAATTACGAAATTAAAAATGATGCTAATATTTCTAAGCAGTAATAACCAAGCAAAAAAGGAATTCAAACTTTATAGAATTTTACTGATTGTTGCGAAAACTCCAGTATTACGTTTTAGTTGAGATAGAGATATTTACAAAACATTGTATGACAAAAAAGAAAGAAAATGCCCATTAATTTTTACAAATTTAGAGAGACGTGTGAAATGCCTAGAGTGTAAAGAGTTAAATATATAAACTTTTATAAATGTATCATTTTTGCATCCTATCCACAAAATTGAAATATGCTTTAGTGCCTAGATGTTACATATGACAGAATTGAATGTGTCATGCTGTATTTCATACTATATAGGACATTCTACACACAAAAAAAGTTTACCAATAAAAAAAAAATTTAATAATTTTTCTAGTACGTTTTTTTATTTTAAGTTCCGAAATTAATCAAATGCTATTAATCACATTTTTATTGGTTATGGTCTATAAGCAAATCTGAATTTAATGCTTTAATTTTTAAAAATAAGCTTTGATCCCTGAAAAAATCTAAATCGTATTAAATAAAACACTCATTCTGATTTTGCAAAGGGAAAAGTGATTTATTAAACATCATTTTTTCGCATTCAAAATTTCACTGGTAACATAATTTTCAGCCTATAAGAGAAATAAAATATTTTTAAAATCTAATTTTGAGTTTTTGATCTTTATGTAATGTTTTTAAACGTGCATTAACTTTTTTTGAGAAATGTGTCGATTAAGGAACAAATAAATTTAAATATCTTTCCATTGTATGTATACAAAGTCTGTTTTAATTTGTACATCGATATTCAAATTAGATAAATTGTGATTTTGTCTTTAATTGCAGTTGAAATTAAATTGGTTAAATTACTGAAGTATTGTTAACTTGGCATTTAATGAAGTACTACCTTTACAAAAGATCAACCAATTATATATATATTTAAGTCATTTGAAAATCTAGGCGAAAATGCCTGGAACTCGCAAAAACAAATCATTCAACATTCTCTTTGGCGGGGGGGGGGGTGGAGCAATGGACATGAGATGGTTTTCAGAAGTTTTTATTTTACATATACCCCGTGTGCCTAAAAGGCAGTGGTGTTCAATTTTTATCGAATCATGGAACCTTTAGACCTGTTAGGACTTTTGGTGGAACCCTATCGCGTACACTTAGAAGAATACATTTTAAAAAATACTTAATCAACATGTTACATCAGCGTTTCTCAAACTGTGGGGTGCGTCCCCTTAGGGAGGCGTGATCATTCTGCAAGGGAGGCGCTAGCATATTGAAAAGTCGAAAACAAAAGATTATTTTTAAAAATTATTAACTTACCAAAAATAAACAAAATACAAATTCTGACATATTAAAAAATAAAATACATATTTACACTGATATAATCTATATATATAAAGGAGAAAAGCGATTGACTGACTGACTAATCACGATATCTCCGGAACTATTCAACCTATAGACTTGAAATTTGTTAGACATGTTCTTTTCATGGAGCAAAGATCAGCTAAGAACGGATTTTGAGAAATTCGAACCGCAAGGGGCGTTATAAATAATTGTTTCCATTTTTAAGCTACTTCACGTACAATCTTGAAATTGGGTAAGCAGATTCCTTTCATTGAGTAGAGATCAGCTACAAAAGGAGTTTGGTGAAAATCGACCCCCAAGGGGTGTTGCGGGCCATAGGGAGCGTTATAGATAAATATTCCCATTTCTAAACTATTAGACGCACAATCTTTAAATTTGATAAAAAGATTCCTTTCATAGAGTAGAGATCAGCTACAGGATGGGTTTTGTGAAAATAGCCCGCCCAAGTGGCGTAGCGGGGGAGTAAGGGGCGTAATAGATAAATATTCCCGTTTTTAAACTACTTGACCTACCTGCTTGGAAATTAGTAGGGATATTTCTTTCATAGAGTAAATATCCGCTACAAAATGGGTTTGGGAAAAATTAACCCCAAGGGGTGTTGCGGTGAGGGGTAATTGGTAATTGGTAATGGTAATTGGCTTTATAAATTCCGATTTTTAAGCTATTAGACGTACAGTCTTGAAGTTTGGTAAGTAGATTCCTTTTATAGGATAGAGATCCACTACAAAATGAGTTTCGTTGAAATCGACTCCCAAGTGTTGTTACGGGGCTTAAAGAGCGTTATAGATAATTATTTCCATTTTTAAACTACTGGAAGTACAGTCTTGCAATATGATAAGCAGAATCCTTTCAAGGAGTAAAGCTCCACTAATATAATGGGTTTTGTGAAAATCGACCCCAGGTGGCGTTGAGGGGGCTCAAGGGGCGTTATAGATAATTTTTTTCCCCATTTTTAATTTATTAGACTCACAGTCTTCAAATTTGGTAAGCAGATTCCTTTTATACAGTACATTTCCTAAAATGGATTTTGTGAAAACATACCCCCAAGGGGCGTTGCGGGGGCTCAAGGGGCGTTATAGATAATTATTCTCATTTATCATCATTATTTCATTTAGACGTACAGTCTGGAAATTTGATAAAAATATTCCTTTCGCAGAGTAGAGAACCGCTACAAAATGCGTTTCGCGAAAATCAAGCCACAAGTTTCATTTCGTTGGATTAAGGGGAATAATAGATAAATATTTCCGTTTTTAAAATATTATACCTACCTGCTTGAAAATTGGTGGGCATGTTCCTTTCATGGAACAGAGTTCCTTTAAAACGAAACATTAAAACGAAAATCGACCCCCAAAAAGGGTTGCGAGGTGTCACGGGGTGTTATAGAAAAAAATTCCCCTTTTTGAATTGTTAGACCCACATACTTGAAATTGGTTAAGCATGTTTCTTTTTTTTAAATAGGGATCTACTAAGAATGTATTTTAGGGAATCAACTCCTGGCGGAGCAGGGGGTTACTAGGGTGTATTGACACAAAACAAATTCTTTTTTTCGAACTACAAGGACTGTAATAGTGGAATTTGGTTTGCATTTTCCTTTTTTTAAAATTCAAATCCGCTAAGAACAGTTATATTGGAGGACGATTCTCAACGGAATTACGAAGGTTATTGATAATAAAAATTTCGTTTTTACTCTCTTAGACTTAAAATTTGTCTCGCGTGTTTATTTTACGGCGTAGAAATCCACCAAGAATTGGTTATGCGGAAATCCACTTGGTTATAGGGTTACAAAAGTGCAAACATCATTCTCTACTTCAATTTTTAAAATTTTTAGAAAATACAAATTAGTACTGTCTTTTTCTATATCAAGAGTTGAGAGTTAGTTATACTTGTATATTTCAATATAATCGAATTCTGAATGATAGGGTTTAGATATCAATAAAATATATATATATATATTATATAAACAGAGTATATATTTATAAAGCATCATGAAATACCCAGCGAAGCAGGCGGGTATCGGCTAGTACACTTATAAATGTATCAGTACCACACAATGTATTTTATAATTAATTTAACAGTACTATGAGTTAAGAACAAGTTTAATAATTACCAGGGACCCCATGGACTTAAAATTATACATATACAAAAATTAATACTTATCTTGATAATTTGTACGGTTTATAATTAATCCTTTAACTGCCGATAAAAATGTACGCTATTCGCTCCTCAGTGCAACCTTCTCACGAGAGCGATTTGGGGGGGGGGGGGGTAGAAAAGGAATAAATGAGAAAATCCTCTGAAGTAAGTAAATCCTTCGCTAACACTGTCAAGGTTC
This sequence comes from Trichonephila clavata, assembly GCA_019973975.1. Classification (NCBI taxonomy): domain Eukaryota; kingdom Metazoa; phylum Arthropoda; class Arachnida; order Araneae; family Nephilidae; genus Trichonephila; species Trichonephila clavata. Next base: position 14,338 of record BMAO01013186.1, on the reverse strand, counting down.
TTTTATTTCATTCGAAAGCTTTTGGAATAATTTTATGGAAAGCAATGCACAGAAAAGATCGCACTTCGGAAAGACGTATATATACGTCCAGTGAAATTAAGATTTTGACTGATCAAGACGTTTATATACGCTTGAGCGTCAAATTATAGTACTATTGAATTCAATACATTGATACAGTATGGAAGGGGGTGATGGAAATCATGATTGAATATTGGGTCACAAATATTGAAAGTTTGAGAAGCACTGTGTTATATGCATTTTATACATAAAAGAAAATTACAAGGTATATCTTAAGAGTTTAAACTTAAAATTTATGTAACTTAGTCGTTAATAATATTAATTCGGGCTTCAAGTGCCACCTTCCCTTGCATATTTTCTGACTGGAATATATATATATATATTTATGTATATAAGTTCCTGCATTTTTTGCACAAAATGGTTTAACTCTGTTAAAGTTATCTGCAGTCGCATTCCATATTCTATCAAATTATTTGAAAAAGCCAAAAATGAAGAATTGTAAATACTTAAGCTGCTTTTATAATTAAAGGGGAAAAATCTACTGTTAAAATTTTACTCCAGACATTTCTTACCGGTAATACTTTGGCGAGAGATATACACACTTTATTAAACGATTTTGTAATTCATTTTCTCGTTTGCATTTTGAAATAAACTTTGGCAACTTCAGAATAATCGTCTGCTAAGGTTTTCTTTTGACTGGAATGTAAAATAAAATATTTATTTTACAAATGGCTCTTTAAAATGATATATAGCTCGAAGGTTACGTAATTACACTTTCCAAGGTGAAATATTCGTATCAACAAATTAAAAAGCGGTGTAAAAAATTGGGTTATTGCACATTTTGATCAAAGGTATTTATAATATATTAAACTTTATTTGTAAAAATGTCTAGCTGAAAGTAAAAATGAAAACATGACCACGAAACTTCATCCTAAGACTGTTTAAACGCAGGCAACTATCAAGAAAGGGAAGTCTCTGACCCTAAAAGAAAATCCACCGACTCAAAGATTCATTGCATCGAAACAAGGAATGTCTTCAGGCACTGTAATTAAAATTTGTTATCTTTAATTAAGATTTAAAGATAAAAATATGTTTAGACTTTAAGTTCGTCTCCTTTTTAAAAACATTTTGCTGAAATAAAAGCGAATTCACAAAATTATATTTTAAAAAAACCTATCTGCTTAAAAATAGAAATTTGTAGTAACACTCGATGAGGCATAGGTATATTTGTTCTTATTACTTTAGCCACCTGATCGACAGTAATATCATTTCAAAGTCTTCGAAATTCATCGCGGCTAAGGGCTAGATTTTTACGCCTGTCGTTTGCCTTAGTTTTGAGCACCATGCAAGTGACGGTACGATTTTGCTCTGTTCATGATTATTACTCCACACTCAATCCTCTATGTTAATGTTAATTTCCCTTCCAAGCGAAACTAAATGCTAAATAATTATCGCTATATTTCAACCTTTTTTTTTATTGACGCACAAATATTTAGATGAAGCCTTTGATGGAAATACTCGTATATTGTTTATTATTGATAATTTCTGTTTAGAGAGTATCAGTTGTGTAATTTGCCATCGTTGATGTTAACTCCTGTTGATTTCTTTTGAATTCACTGATTCTTAAACATGCAACCATTCTAAAAATTATGTTAATTCAATTAAAAATATGTGTAAAGGAACATCAAGAGAGAGAGAGAGAGTGTGTGTGTGTGCTTATGACTACACGATAGAAGACACGAACTTCAAATTATGTAATGTTATTTCAGGGATTAGTTAGTTGATTAAAAAACAAAGGGATATTAGTATTGTCATTACTAAAACTGTGAAAGCAGAATTTTTCTACTTGATTTTTGTTGTTATCGCTACAAACCTGTCTTTATTTTAAAAGCTATGAAAGCAAACCGAGTTTACTTTTGTTGTTCTCAATGCTTAGAATGAACTAAATAAAACATAATTTTAATAAATTTTCAAATTACGGTTTTAAAATTTTTTTCTTTGTTTATGTAAGCAGTTGTAGGTTAACACAGACTTTCTCTGGAAAGTGTATAGATATATGTACATAAGGTCCGGCTTGTGGCCCAAGACCTGACCTTGTGGGGGGCCCAGTTATTTTCCGTTACGCCACTGAGTGTTAAATATACCTCAGTTCTCCATTTCATTCCAACTTAAATTTATTTGGAGAAATGTATTGACATGTTATTTCGTTATCACTGATATGCATCTAAAGTATCCTTTTATATGTAATTATATTTATACTTTAATAAAAAATGGAAGATGAAATGATATAAAAAAAGAGTTCAGATTTCTTGCTCTGAAGTTTATTTTAAAATATATTAATAAAAGACTATAAATAAATTTTTTAAAATCATTATTAATTTAACAAGTTACCAAAGTTTATCATGAATAAATTGAGTTCCATTCTAATGAAAATTACAATTTGTATTAATTGTAAGCAAGATTCTTTTACCAGGGCAATCTTAAATTTAAAATATTAACTTACTTCAAAGTTTCTCTAAGAAAAGATAAATCAGTACTCGTACCATTCCAAAATTTGGAACATACACTGTCAACTAATTTCGCCAAGCAAAAAGACATCACGAATTTTAAACAAAATATATCACTATTATTATTGCGGTGTTCAAATGTGATCAGGAACAGTTTTCACTCTTGGCTGTATATCGCAGTATTTGACGGTTTTTTGATTTGAAGAAATTGTCGATATTGTATAATACTATACAAGCGCCCCAAGTTTGTTCTTTCAACATACGTCACACAAAAATATCAGTGATTTTGGACGATTTACCCCTTAACAATAATTTTGAAAAAATTCTCTGAAATTACATTTTTTTTACTGAACTTTTCATGAATATAGATTATTGCAAACAACAGTTTGTCAAGTTATTTATTTCAGGGTAAATAGGTTATATTAAAATTCTGAATATTTCCACTACTTTTAGAAAGTAAACATCCTACAAAATCAAATGTCTATGTGCTAAGTCATATTTGGTTTAAAGATCCTGATTACTGATAAAAATCATAGAACTGATCTAGTACACTTCTTGGGTCAATATTTGTAACTAACTCAATGCAACAAATTTATTCAAGACTTAAATTTATAAGCAGGATAATATCAATATATATGAGCCTTTTAGATTTTAATACTCATGAAAAAATTAAAATTCAGAGTATTCTTATGCTTAATAAATTTCAGCTGGGGTTGCATAGATTACTTTAACACATAATATTAATATTTAAATAACATGTGTATAGTCTTTATATGAAATTTATCATCAAAACTATTGATTTTTACATGCATATTTGTTATCTATAGTATAAAAAAATTTTACTTCTGGTGACAAACTTATACCAGTTAAATTCTGAAAAACAGATATTGTGTAAGAAATCCTCATATCACATAATAAATAGATACCACACAAATATTTTATAATTTTTATTTTTTTGTAAAATAATTTTGGATTCAAAAATGACTTCTTATTTTGACCATGCAGAAGAAAACAGGACTTTTATATTTAATATATGCACACAAATTTATATTCTATAATAAACATATTTTAATTAAAAAATTTTATTGCCTTAATTTTTTACCACACATCTTTTTACTAAAATTGTACTGCGAATAAAGACTCAAAATGTTGCACATAATTTTTTTACATATTATTTTACAAAAGGTAATTTTCATTTCTAATGTTTGAAAGTAGTATTTGATTCTCATCAAGTATAAGCATTAGTGAACCTGTAGCAAATTAAGATATTTTTCCTTTTCTGTAGTGAATGCTTTTCGAAATTTTTCCCCATGGGAATGCAAAATTATTTAGTAAAATACATTATACATACATATTTGTTTTAATATCACATGTATGGTTACATACCAGATTCTTGTGTTCTTATTTTAGATAATGAAATACAGAAATATCTCTATTAACTACTCTGAAGATGTGTACAATAAGTAAAATTTAAGTTAACTAAATATATTTTATCTTTTTATGTATGTTCTCTGTATAATTTAATTTAAAATAAATAAAAATTTACTTCGAAGTATAATATTTACATTCATTTAGAAATCTATTCAAAATTCTTTTTAAAGTTTCTTTTGTGAACACAAAAATTGTAGGAATCTCTGTTTTAGCGGGTGACGATTTCTAAATGGTTGGTATTGAAAATAAGCCTATTCAAAGTGGTCAGAATATAATAAACAGTGAGGAGATGGTTTAAAATCTTTACACTTCATCATTCTGATGCATGTTTACAAAACACTCGAATACTGGAATATTATAAAACAGATTTTTTTCCTACAATCATCTTAACTTTTACTGTGATCGAGCAACCATATATAATTAAATACGAAATTTTAGTGTGTATAATGTAGAAGCAAAATACTCGTAGCAATATTAAGCAAAGTGTTAGGCCAGAGTTAAGCAGGAAACAAACGAAATCATAATCACATACTATCCTCATCACGTGATCGTGACGTCACATGAATTGAGTCCATATATTTTAGTTTAAATATATATATTAAATTGCTCTCGGTTATGATATGGATATTTGTTAAATTCGCGACAATTCCACCTTTTGATTTTACATAGATATAACAAAATCAAAACATTTTTTTTCACATTAATAAATTAAAGATAAAAATAAAAAGTGTAACATTAATTATTATATCGTTTGGGTTTTATAACTTTTCTACCACATTTAGCTTTGATTTCTAAATTTTCATTATCGCTTTGGTTATTGCAATTATAAAATTTTGAATGATTGCTATTTACATTTTTAAACAATTCACTATCATAAATTTTACTATCACTGTTAAGTTCCAGAGAATACAATCGCTTTACTGGACGTATCAATTCTCCCGTTCGAGTTTTGACTTTTACAACTCTAACTGAATTGTTCTTTCCTGGAAACTTCTCCATTACCAGTCCCATCTGCCAAACTAATCTCTTCTTGTTATCACAACCAACGAGTACCACATCTCCAACTCTGACTTGTTTCGAATCAGCCTTGTTGATATCTTGATGCACGAGAAGACTCAAGTATTCATCTCTAAACCTACTTCTTAGATCGTTTCTCAATCTTTGCTGATACATGAATACATGAGTCTCTTGTTGAGATTAATGTTATCAATGTTGTCCAGATCTGGTACTCCCACCGTTTGAACATCTTGAAGGAACATGGAGGGTGTGAGAGGTGTTAAGTCGTCTGAACCCTAGGATAAATAGTTTTGTGGCATTGAGTTAATAACTACTTCTGCATCACGCAGAATGGTATTTAATTCTTCGAAATTTATTGATGCTCCTCCCAAAATTCTCCTTAAGATTCTTTTCACCATTTGGACCAAGCGTTCCCAAAACCAGGAGCTGGTACCACTTTTGTAGTACGGAACCATATAGGCGATACTAATTGCAGCAAATAATTTTGACCCCCAGTTTCCTCTTCTGAAGGAGGAGCCTGAGGTCTGCCGATGGGGAAAATTAGAAAAAATAGGAAAATATAATAGGAAAAAAAATTTACATTGCGAATTGGATTCTCTTTTAGAAGCAAATCATGGGTTTCATTTTAAAATGCGACTGATCTCATAAAACGAGCTCCTTAAGTTAAATAAACCTTATGTTGGAACTCCTTAAGTTGAATGAGGTTCGACATGCGGAATGATAAATTTGGTGATTTCTAGAAGGCAAGCCTTAAAAATTCAACAGAATCAAGTTTTTTGTTGCCATGAGGTAAATGCAACATCACTTTTCCTTTATCAAATGCCTTTTCTTATTGTACAAATCTGAGCGCCAAGCGGTAAATACGTATCTTTTTAATGTGCGTTTTATAAAATATTTTTTTAGTTTTTATGGCTGACTTTTATTTTTCCTTGTTTTTGTGATTCAAATATGAATCTAAGTCATTCTCCGTTATTATTTTTGTTTGCGTTAACATATCTTTTAAAATGAGGAATGAAAATTGATGCAGTTAAAATTTTTCTGTCATTTTATATAACTTTATGTATAACATCTATTCATTTGCTATTTACGATTTGATTCATTCATTTGTATAAAATATCACTTCGCTTCCACCCCTTCCTGTATGATGGGAACAAATATGATAAATAAGATACTTTTTCGAGAAAAAGAAATGCAATTTGTAACCCGTTTTATGGGGCCAAAATCCTCTTTTCCTTACCCATCTTTGTTTATTTATGGTCATACAACTACTGGAAAAACTCTGGTCCTATCAAAGTTGGTTAGAGATTTAAATGTACCTTATGTTTGGATCAACTGTCACGAATACTACAATTCATCTTCATTATTTACTAACATCGTTCAAGCTCTCACAACAGAAGATATGAATAAGAAAGGAATCAGCAGTACTACTGAATTTGTTAATTTCATGAAAATTAAATTAAGAAATTCTAGCGAAACGACTTATTTAATATTTGATTATGCTGAAGTTTTACGAAAGGATCCATTTTTATTGTCTGTTCTTTCTAGGTTGCAATTACTTACTAAAGTAAATGTATGCTCAATTTTTATTTCTGAATTGCCTTGGATGCAATTCAAAACACATACCTGCTCATTTGATCCAATTGTACTTCACTTTCAAGATTATTCGAAGAATGAAATAAGTGATATTATGATTCTTGACTGTCCATCTGAATTTACAGATGTTTTCTACAGAAGCTATGTTAATGTGATTCTGAAAACATTTTTTATCATAACCACAAATTTGTGTGAGTTACGACATCTTGCTGAAATAAATTTTGAAAAGTACTGTGAGCCTTTGGATGAAGAGTCTGATTTTGAACTCAGCAGTTTTAAATTGTGGAAAAATATTGAGCCAACTTTGAAAGAAGCAATGAATTCAGTTTATCTGCGAGAGATATCATGTTCTAAGTGGAAGGCTCATTGCAATTCTCAAAACCATGATAATTCTGAAAAGAGTAAAATTTCCCTTTTAGCTTCAGAAAAATACAGTGCAACTAGAGAGTTACCTTTCTATTCTAAATTTTTATTACTTGCAGCTTACTTTGCTTCGTATAATGCACCCAAGAGTGATTTTAAACATTTTGTAAAAAATCAGGGAAAGCAATCTAAGAAGCGAATATCCAAGAAAACTGAGAAAAACAGACATCTGCTTGGTCCTAAACCATTTACTTTGGATCGCTTGTTATCTATTTTTTTTTCAATTGTTGGAGAAAAAGTTCTTCCATCAGCTCTTATATTTTCACAGATATCTTCACTTGTAAACATGTGTTTGATGTCTCATGTATCTGCTGATGAACAATTAGATTGTCCTAAATATAAGTGCCTTGCTGAACTTGATCTTGTTGCAAAGATTGGTAAGACTATAAATATTGATGTCATGGGCTATTTGGATGATTTCTTGTAAAATATAATATGAATTGTAACTTTAACTCTCATTTTTATTGGAAATTTTCTTTCATGATATAATTCTTTTTTAACATTCATAATTTCTGCTGCTGCTAGAGCTCAATTGACCTAACCTTATAATATTTTCAATCTTATAATAAAATATTATGACTTTAAACTTAATGGTAAAAATTCAAATATATTATTTTGCAAGTTCTGTCATTTTCTTAAAATTTTGGCTTATTAAATTTATATCCATTAGATATTGAAATGTCTGATTTCAGTATACGTTGATGAAAAGCTGATAAAAATGATGGTAAAATTTGATTTGTTCTTCCTCTTTTGTATATCACTAACTGATTGTGTTATTTTTTATAATTTTGCTTTGAATATGTTTTTTATTCTCAGTAAATGTTTAATTATAAAAAAAAATATATAATTCAGCATTGCAAAAAAAATTGTATTTCTGGATGTTTTTATACTTTGAGCTTATACTTAATTAATTGCAAACTTTTTTAGCTAAATTAAGCACTTATTGGACTAACATTTTATACATTTGATTGATTTTGTCATTTCAAAATACTGCTAATTGCTGTGATATACATCCAATTGTATAAACTATTAACCTACATGTTCAAAGGCAGTAATAATACGGATGACAGAATTTGGCAATATTTTTTGAATTTGCGGTATCTTTATGTTTGTTCAAATTGGTCAGTAGTATAACATGCAAGTAGCAGATTTATTTATGCATTCTTTTGTAAAAGATGCATATTAATATTTTGTAGAACATAATTTTAAAAAGTCAAATTTATTTGATGATGCTAGAGATAATTCATTAGTTTTTCTATACTTTATTCTTGTTTGGTACTTTATAGATATTTTATTCACATGATCTTATCTTCTGCCATTTTATTTCACTTATTTTATGTATCACCATGGCTGTATTTAGTTTCAATTAAAAGCTGTTTTTTCTTTATAGAGGAAAATTTTAAAATTTGTATGTTGTATATTCTTTTAAATTCAATGAAGCTGGATTGGTTTGTAACTTTTTTTTTTTGTGATATTAGGTGATTGAACTCATTTGTAAAGATTGCTTATCTTTTGTCCCTCACTGAAATGTTTTCTTATATGAAAGGAAATTTTTTTTATTAGTTGATGAGTTCAATCTATTTTCAAATGTTAAAGAATAATAGAAATTTTACAACATATGTTCACAAAAGAGAAAAAGAATGAAAAATTACTGATTAGTGATGTTAAATAGATGAGATATATAAAACTGTAATTTTAATTAAGATAAGGTTAGAAGAAATGACTACAAAAATATTTGATTGAAATATTGATACAAGTGTTATTGTGTTTGAATTAATAATCATTTAGTTATTGAGATAATGCTTTTCCTATTATTATTATTTGTTGCTTTTGTAGGTACTTACATATTATCGCAACCTATTGGCTACATTATGAAACGAAGCACAAGATTACCAATTCAGCACATGCAACAAATGTGAAATCGGGGTTGCCAACTTGGCGAGTTATCATGAACATTGGCGATTGTTGCAATAATATGTTAGTACCTTTTTGTATTATAATTAATTCCATTTGTGTTTTTATAAACTCTTAGTAACACCATGTACTTTAATGGAGTCGATTCATCACTAGAGGCGCTGCGATCGTGGCCATCATCACGTGATTAACAACGTGCTATCATGTAAACAAATAACAGCTAATGGTATGACTCTTGTGACTGCACGCTAACTTTCAAATTTGTAAACATTATTATTTTATATTCTTTAAATTCTTTTTAGTACTTTAAATATTTTTAATATATTTTCTACTATTTTAGTTTAAGAAAAGGGACTAAATATATGTAGTTTTAGTTTATAGTTTTAGATTTAAGTTTAGTTTATACTTCCATCCTTTGACTTCGAATTTTTGTATACTTATAGGCTTAGTAATTATTTTTTATAAGTGCCCGCCACATTATGATTTAAATAATTATACAGCGCTCTATTGAACAAATTGCTTCTGGAATTGGGAGAAATCTATTACTGTCACAAATTATGTTGTAAGCTAATTTTTCCGAGAAAAATGCGTGCAGCTGTTAATAGGGAGTGGCTCGCCAAAACAAAGAATTGTTTTGACTAGCAGCCAGAATGATTAGTTAATATTTCCGCTGTAGTGCGTGAATATAGGAAGAGATACTGCTAATGAGTAGGATCAACATAAAAATAAAATTTTTACATTCTAAAATGTGTCATGTTTCAGAGCAGATGAATACATTCATTCGTTTGGAAAGGTATTTATTAATAAATTTTTGATATTAATTGTATTCTTTTATATAGAAACTTCTTGTAATTATGAAAAAATAGCCTGTGAATTTCACTTGTTATTTTCTAAAATTTATATTAAGTTTCCTTTATGCTGTTCTTGAAAATCCATTTTAGTATTATTGTTTGGATATCAAAGTTTTTAATGTTAATTATTGTTTTATTTTTTAAAATTGTATGGAAATATTCGTTTGGTTTACATCTATTGGATAATTTATATGCAATTCAATAACTCATAAGAAATAATTTATAATAAAGAATAATACAATAAAGTTAATCATTATTTCTAAAAATTATGTATTAACATGATTCCTTTCTTTAACTTAATAGTATAAGATTATTTTCTTTTTTAAACTTTGAAGACAGTTTAAAGAGAAATTTCTAAAAAAAATTTCAAACCTTTGTAAATGATAATTACTAAGTAAAGTCAGACAATCAAAGCTGGCTAATGTGTTATTTCATTACAAAATCATCATATATTTCAAAAGATCTTACTATGTCTTTGGGGTTTTTATAGAACAGTTGTTAAAAAAATTAGTATACAATAACACTGTTTCAATTTTATGTATCCATATTAATGCAAATAAAGATTGAAACTGACAAAAAAAAAATTCTCTTTTGGAATACATCTTAGAAAAAATACTCTTCACATGAGTACATAATGAAGTAATGTCTCCAATAATCTTTCAATAGAATATGAAAAATGCATTTTTTAAATTGCAATGAATTTCTTTGTTAAAAAAATAAAATTTGCACATGCTTCACTTGTATTATAATCATGTAATATAAAAATTAAATGTTGATAAATGATGCATGTTAAATAATTGTAATTACTAAAATAAACTAGCTAACAAAAATTTTGTATGCTCCTATATGTAAAAAATTTCACGAAAATAATTTAGCATGTTTCAAACAATTTCTAAGATTTTCCCCATATTTTAATATAATTCATTTTTTCCCAAGGAGACAATAATTTATAAAAAAAATTCAAACATTTGTAGGTGATAACTACTAAGACTAAAATTGCTAAATATTAGTATTTTATAACATTTTTAAAAACTTCACAATGTATGGTTATAAATCATACTATTTTAAGGCCTCACAATGCCCTAAACATTTAAAAAAACAATATTTGACACTTTCTTGTGGCCCATACCATTGAGAAGCTTGCCACCAAATTATATTATTAAAGATTAAAATCATTATTAAACATCAACAAGTTACCAAAGTTTATCATGAATAAACGGAATTCCATTCTAATCAAAATAAGTTTCTACTACTTATAAGCAAGATAATTAACTAATTATAGCATTAGTTTACAAGGAAAATCCTAAATTTCAAGAAACTTTTCAGTTTTCCAAATTATTCTTGAGCAAAATATTAAATTACTTCAAAGTTTTTCAAAGAAATGCTAAATCAGTACTCATACCATTCCAAAATTAGGAACTTATGTATTAAACTGCCAAATAATTTTGCCAAGCAAAAACACATCAAGAACTTTAAAAATTATGTTATTATATTACTGTGTTCAAACATGAGCTGGAACAGCTCCAGTTATTGGCTGTATAATGCAACAACATCCCACGGAATCAAATGTCTATACATAAGCCAGATTTGGTTTCATGATCCTAATTCTCAATAAATATATAATTGATCCAAGTACTCTTCTTGGGTCAATATTTGTAAGTAACTCAATGCGAAAAATTTATTCAGGACTTATAAGCAGGATAATATCAATATTCATGAGTCTTTTAGACTTTATATTTATGTAAAAATAAATCGATATAAAGCACAAATCTAATCAATAATGATAAATCTTCTACAAATTGTGCAATACCTATAAATGCTTATTTGTAATACATAGTAAAAAAAATTGTACAAGTGTGTGATAGGTTTATACCTACAGTCAACTCTGAAAACAAATGTTGTGCTAATAGGTACCATACAAATATATTACAATTATTTATTTATTTATTTTGTAAAAGAATTAGGGATTCAAAATGACTTTTATTTTGATCATGTAAGAGCGAGCAGGACTTCTATATTCCATAAATGGACATAAACATATTCTATTATACACAGATTTTAATTTAAAATTTTAATTCCTTAATTATTATATTTGGAAATCAATTCTCGATCAATCATATCTTTTACCTAAATAGCACAGCGAGTAAGGACTTTCAAAATGTTGCATAATTTTTTTACATGTAATTTATAAATGGTAAATAATTTTGACTTCTAATGTTTAAAAATGATACTTGATTAATCATCAAGTATAACATTAAAGAAGCTGTAGTAGATTAAAATATTTTTCCATTTCCCTATAGGGAATGGTTCTCAAAAATGTTTCTTTTTCTATATTCTAAAATTCTAAATTATAAAACAAGTTTTTGATTTATATGTATGTATACCTGTTTTTGATACAACATGTATGGTTACATATCAGATTTTTGCATCCTAATTTTTTAGATAATTAAATACTGAAGTATCTCTGTTAACTACTGTGAAGATGTGTACATTTAGGTTAACTAAACTTATGTTCTATTGTGTGTGTGTTGGATACACCTGTCCTTAATTTTACCAAAAACATATCATCACTTGCAAAATATTATTTTGGGGGGACATTAAGGTATTTTCAATATTTAAAACATTGAATACACTAAAAATCTCTTGCCATGAAACCCTCTGTTAAGGTTTCCATATGCAATCACTTAATGTTATTTGCAATGCATTTATTTTCTGTACAATATTCTTCTGCTTCTATTCTGTTTTGTGAAAGGCAAGCTTATCTAGGAGGAATGGAAAGTGCTGGACTTAATCAGAATGTACGTTTGCTATCCCTGTATTAAAAGAATTTTTAAATTTTTTTTACATAATTATGCATGTATATGTAACTACTCATGAATTTAAAGCTTATAAAAATGTAAAATAAAAATAACGTGAAGTTTAAATGTCAGTTGTAGTATAGTAAAATTGATAATTAGAAATTTTCTTTTATCGTAATTGTTTTTTTAATATAGGAAAAGTTAATGCAATCAGTATTTTAAAATATAGATAGATACATGCTTCTCAATTTCTATATGATCTAGCTCTTCAGTATCGAACTGATTTATTCCCTGATTCTGGAAAAATAGTGGAATATGAATCTCACAAATTATTAAAATATATTGTATGTTCTTCACCATACAGCATTATACATTTATGGATGCATATTTTTAAATTACATATGAACTTCATTAATTTACTTGTATTTGTAAGTGTATTGTTCTGAAAATTACAAAACAATGACTTTGCTGAGCCAGTTCAGTTTCAAAATCTATCTATCATGCTTGTTAATTAGTGAAAATAGCTTTTATAAAGAAAAAAAATGTAGGTGAGTTCAACTGCATGCTTATTCATCAGTTAGAAAATCAGACAGGTCCAGAAGTAGAACCTGGTTTGTTTTTTCGTGTCTGCAAATTGAAATGCTTTGAAGTTGACACATTTATCAACACACAGTACAATAAATTTCAAATGACTGCAACATAGAAAATGCATAGATATATATTAACATTATATACACAGTTAGGAATAAAATGAAAAGTTATGATGATATTTCTATAAGTTAAAAGTATTTTGTATTGCTACTAAATGGATGGCAAAATTTAAGAGTGAGATTTATTCCAATAAAATTTAACAGAACAAATTTCTTTATTAAGACAGTTCAGTTTCAATTTTTGTCTGTAGTGCTTGTAAAATTGTCGAAAATAATCTTAAAATAACAAAACAATATTATAAAAAAAATAGTCAATTCTTCTTAGGTAAGAAAATTTTATTTTAGTTACTTTTTATCAAATAATTATAGTTAATATAAATATGTGTATACATATGAAGAATCACAACATTAAGTGACAATTAATTTTTATTAATTTCATTAAAATATTGCATTGCTATCCAAACAAATGTGCTTCAAATTTCAGTTCAACTGAATGTTTTAAAATGTGAGAAAACCTTTTATTTTGGACACAAGTCGCCAAAATGGTCACTATGTCGCCAAAATGATGCCAACATGGATGTATTTATAATTATTAGAATAATTAGTTTTAATCAATTAATTTTTATTAATTAAATTCTGTATTGTCAACCAAAATAATCATGTATATAAAATTTTAGCTCAATCGAGCGCTTTAATGTATTTTACTAACGATTGAAAATTTGAACACATAAATAAATATTGAGAAAGTGTGAACTAATAGTAGGAATTGAAAAAAAAAACGTAGGTAATCAACTACATACTTAACAAATACAGAGCATTCAGAATAGATCACAGAAGTGGTACCCTGATCTGTGTATGTTTGCAAAATTAAAATTCTGAATTCGAAATGCTCAGAAAATATTTCAGACTCTTTTTAAAACTTTAAAAATCGTCAGCGTATTTGATAAAAAAAAAAAATATTGAAATGAAATAATTAAAAAGTACACACATTTCAGTCGAAATTTTTTTGGAACAACTTTTTCATTTGTTTTTGATAGTAGATGTAAATACGAAAATTCCGCCAAATACTCAGTCGAATCAAACACGTGGCTATTTGTTTTGTATATCATCACGTGATTATGACGTCAGGTGTATCG